>JAVJIF010014177.1:0-92168 GCA_038442645.1 Agave tequilana | reverse complement strand
CCTTTTATGCAAAAGCTGGAGAATTCGAGCTGGTCCAACTACTATATATTCTTCGTTCGGAAATATATTCTGAACGCTTCAAACTACCAGCTTGATCGTTGCTTCCCCGAGATTACTGGTGCATCTTATGTGGATAAATTTTCTGACATTGCGGGACCAGATGATTTCACAAGACTGCCATCTGGAGTCTTTTGGTGGCCTGGGTATCTGCTCTTTCGGCAAGGGAACTCATGTACGATCGAGCCTTATATGTCGAGCCGTTTTGCTCGACAGTTCGGCTATGATCAATTATATATCGGTAACCCCAATGCTAATCTCTCCTTCAGCGAAAATTGTTTGAAGGTGCTCGGGCATGGTATTATAACGTGGCTGGAGGGACAAAAGCTGTTTTCAGCTTGCCTCATAAGATGCCCAACTGTTACACTAGCCTTAGCTTCTGTACTTGGTACTCCCTGGCTAGCAAGATGCCTGGCTTCTCAATAAATATCTCATGCATTAAGAGCATCAAGGCATCTTATAAGGACAAATTGGAGTCCAACAAACGCGCGCGAGGTATGGAGGAATATCAGGCAGCTGAGAAAGAAGCAGGAGGGGAAATAGGGGCGGGACCGAGAGCAGTCCATTAAAAAGAGTCGGCAGGCTGTATCCAAACGTTCCCATGGCTCTACTTCCAAGGGTGAGCCTATCCCGAAGAAGGCTAGGAGGGAATCGGAGGCTGAAGCTCCAATGTCCGAGGTAGTCCCTTCTGGTGTTGAGGAGCAGAGGAAGGAAAAGGAAGAGGAAGAGGAGATCCCCCCTCTTCATCCTCGTGGTCTATGCAGCAGGGGACCCATGATCCTAGAAGAAAGGGAATTTGCAGGTGAAACCATCATGGCTGAAGAGGCTGAGCGACTTGAAGTTGACTTGGTCGGGAGGGATGACGTTGAAATCCCAGGGTTTCAACTCAGCCTGGGCCTTCTTCAGTTTATGAGAGGAGGGCTGAGATGCAACAGCCTGGGTCTCCCAGTGTATTAATGCCCACTTCACGGGTTGCTGATCCCAGTCCTACTACTGGGGTGCTCAGTAGTAAAGTCCCGATTGCTGAACCCACTTGTGTTGAACTGTCATCTTCATCGTCCGAAGAACATGGGTATTATTCTGGCAAAGAAGTTGATTTCGGCGATGAACCTGCTCTTCCTGATACGAGCAAATTTTCGCATATTTTAGAGGAAGAGATACAAGGATGCGACCCTGTGACGGCTTCACCGATAGCAATAATTGCTGCTACCGAAGGTACTTTCCTTATTTTCTTGAACCGTCTCCTTCTCAAGTTAGGGAAGGGTTATGACATTTACTTTTGATTTTCAGGGCTAGCTGTCGACAGTGAAGCCACCACCTCCTCTCATATCGAAGAGATGATTTAAGAGCTTGCCCAGTAAGAGGGCCCTGAGGCTCCATTACTGGGATGCCTCAAGAAAGTGCGACCGTCGAGGTCGGGGAGGCCTCAACCCCACACGACCTATCCAAGAACTTGCCATCTTCAGACCCTCAACTTGGTAAGAGAATACTGACGCATTGAATATTCTCCTATTTATTATCATGGATGATGTTTCGGTGGTTTGCAGAGAGCGCTAGAGTAGCTCAAGCAGAGAATCCTGCGGCAAACATTGATGCAGAAGGTAGTACAGTTCAAACCTCGACCGGGGAAGCCGATGTCGCAAGGTTTGCTGTTATTCCTGTCGCAGTGGAGGCCGCTACGACAATAACCGTCCCGGAAGTATCGGTGACTACCTCACCACCTGACGAACCTACCGTCGGCCTCACTCCTGTGCAAGATGAACTGACCCCGTCTCTCGCCCTGTCATGGAAAGGGGGTCCGGGAGTACATCAGCAGAGTTCTCTCCAGTTAATGACATCATGGAAGAGCTAGCACGTCAAATGGTGCAGCAATTCTTTACTTCCATGAGATCTTATATTGACCTCATCCTTTCTGGGGGCAGCTCTTTCGAGTTTGCCCGAATACTTCTCGAAAATCAGATCGAGAACATTGGTCACACTGGGAGTCCTTTGCAGGCTAGGGCATGCCTGATGCTGGTGGAGCAGCTGGGGAGCCACCTGAAGGAGCTTAAGACTCTGGAGAATGCTGGCTCAGTAGATGAGGCCTGGATAACTTTGAGTAAGCTTCTTACCACTCAAGAACATGAGCAAAAAGAGATGGAGGAACAAATAGCTGAAGAGTCCCGCCATCTCCAGCATTTCCAAGCTGACCACCAAAGGCTGATTGGCGATTCGAAGGAATCTAAAATCGTCATACAGAGTGCAGAGCAGGTTGTTGCCACGGCTCAAGCTACCATAGCCAGGGCACAAGCCTTAATTGAAATCAATGAGCAGAAGCTTGTCGCTGCTAGAAAGAGGCTGGAGGAGCTGAAAAATGCCAGGACACAGGTTGAAGAAAACCTCTCTGCTCATTCCTCCAGATTGGAGTCTCTTCAAGCGCAACTGGCTGCAAAGAGATTTTTGCTTAAGGAGGAGCTGCGGGTCCAAGCTCTGATGGAGACTGAAAAGGCACGTCAGCACGAGATGCATCATCTCCGGGAACACATCCGTTCTTTGGCGAAGCAGGATTATTAGCCTTCTTCTCCTTTTGTGTTGTTCATCTTTTTTTTTTAAACACTCTATTTGTCAAGAGTGTCTGTATTACTTTTATCATTTTTGAATCAAATAATAAAAGTCTTCCAAGTTTTGCTTCATCTTTATCCTTTCAAGTTTTTTTTTTGCTCGTTGTCGATGAACTCAATTTTCATAATAGTAGTCTTTGACGATTGTAAAACGTAGTCTTTAGTCGGCCATGAACAACAAACTGAGGCTGAACTGAGTTCTTGAGTAAGACGTGATTTTCATTCATAATGGAGACGCAATCCTAGGGGACGCGGCCCTAAGTCATTACTGAAGACGCCGTTCAAGCTTATCAAGGAAGACGCGTGAACCTTCCTTTCTGAATAAGAGCGCAGCTTTGGCTTAAGGATAAAAGGGCGTTGTTCTGAAACGCAAATTTGTGCTCTTCAATAAAGGGGACGCGGGCTTCATATTTATGAAAGGACGCAGATCCATAGACGCGGCTCTCTATTTATCAGGATGCAGTGGAAGCGCAATCTTAGGTTCCTCAAAAACTGATGCATGGATCCCAGATAATTAATGGGGACGCGACACTGGCTCAATAGAGACGCGTCTCTGGACCCTTGATAAGGCGCAAACTCAGGCTGTATCGAGTTTATGATAAAGACATGAGTGTCATCTCGTAATGGAGACGCCATTCTAGGCTCCTCGAGAATGACGTAGGCTTTCTCTGGTCGTTGAGGACGCAAGCTTCAAAACGCAGCTTTCAAGATGATGCGGACTCAAGACTCAATCTTTGAATGGATCCAATTCGCTGAGGAGACGCGGCTCTGAATCACCCCAAGAGAAGCGGTCGCAGCCCTTTCGAAAGGAATGAAAGGAACGCGGCTTTCGGGTTCATGAAAGGACGCGGATCTCAGGACGCGACCTTTCAATCTGTACTTGACTCAACATCCTAAGCATTTACATGCAGCTCGTCTTAAAGATTTTGTTAGATCTTTAAATGCCAAGTCGGCGTTGACGATTGGGAACTCGTGTCCTCCGACGTTTCCCGAAACGGCAATCCACGCGTCAGCCCTTCATTGGGCTTTGACGTTAATATCTTTAAATGCCAAGTCGGCGTTGACGATTAGGGACTCGCGTGGTTGACGTTTCCCGAAACGGCAATCCACGCGTCAGCTCTTTATTGGGCTTCGACGTTCATGCGGGAATTAAGGCCGATGGCTCTGATTTTTGCGCCATTAATTACAAGTCTTAGGGGTTGCCTATAAATAGGCCTCGCCCCCTTAACAGTCCATTGCTTAGACTATTTCCCCTTAAGAGCAGACGCTCTAAGGGACTTCATCTTGACTTAATCTTCTTCTTCAATGGGATGTACTCCCATGGACAGCGAAGACTCAAAGCTTACATGCTTTTCTTTAATCTTTCCTGAAGATTATCACTGTCAAGTGGTTTCAAGATCAAAAAGCGTCCCTCTGAGCACCTTTATACCCGCGCCTTGATGCAGAAAGTTCAACCTCTAGCGGGTTCTTCTGCGGGTAGGAATTAATTGTCACCATGACATACTCAGCCCAACATGAGTTTCAGTTTGCTGTCCCTTGAAGAGATTCACTCTCTTGACCTTCTCTTGAGGTCTGACTGGTGTACCCATTATTTGGAAGTCACGCCTTTTAGATTTCTTGATGAAGCGCGAATTGACTGAGTCTGAACTCTAACTTAAAGTCCTTTGGACCCAAGTGTGATGAACTCTGTACCTGGACTGTGAGACACAAGCTTTGTATATAGAACTCGCGTCTGAGGTTGTTGACTTAAAAGAACTTCAATTCTGATCAAGGGCTTCAGACTTGGATGTAGCAACCCTTGTTTCTCGAACAAGGATGTGGCAACTTTCGCGTCTGGTTCCCTTTGCGTCAATTATTTTGGACGCGGTTCTAACACTAGACCGCGTTCAGACCTGTGTGTATCTAAAATCCACAACTTCGATCGCGTCTGTTTCTATCGCAACAGGATTTTGACTTTTTGCGCGGGTCATCCCTGCGTCTGAAGTTTACAGCTATAGCCGCGTCTGTTCTTCAATCTTTCTGTTTCAGAATTCTAACCTTCTGGTTTTTACTTTTCGCAGGTAGCCTCAATCATCCTTTCCATATTTGCTGGGCCCTTGGGAGAATATATCAGCCAGCGAACTTGTTCGATGGTCGACCATGGAGGAGAAGTCACGGCCCCTGTTATGGGAGACGAGGATTTGCGCGACTGATGGCATCCGTCAAGACCTCATTGGACATAATGCACTGACAGTACCTCCGGGCTCGTCATGGTCACAGTGGGTATGGCGGTGGATATGGTGGTGGGTATGGTTCTCTTGCAGGTCACTAGAAAGAGGACGTCACCTGTAAGGTCTCGGATTCTTCCTTCACCAGTCTTACCCCAGAAGTGACATCGACGAAAAATCCATGCTCATTGGATGACTTTCTGGTGGTAGAGATGTTCATCAACGAAGGGTCATGACCTATACCAGTTGGTCGGGTGGAATGAGAAGGCCTTGCTGCATTTTGACCTTAAGAAACACCGTTGTTCTTGGCCAACGATGGACTCCTTAGATGTTTACGTCATGCATCATGATGTAGTCAGCATCCGATCGTACCATAGTGCTCAGCCCTTCTTTGGCGTCCTTCCAAACATCTTGTATTTGGAGTGGTGAGCATGCTTCAAGGAGTGAGTGCAACCTTTTACTGAGAGAGAGGGACTTCTTTGTACTCCTTTATTGTAACACTCAATCTTATTGTATAAGAGAGCGTCTTGTATCACTTTCATATGTCTGGACATAAATAAAAGCGACACTTTTTTTTCTTGTCTCCTTCCATTGTCTTGAATTCCCTTTTTGTATTGAAAGTCAGACGAATAGAAGTGAAGGATCTTTGGCTTGCTAAAAATATGATAATAATCTTAACGAGTCAAAGTTTGTAGAAAAATCCTATTTCAAGAAATTCGACAATGTTGTCAGAGGTGTGATATTAACTTGACAGAAGTAAGATAATTCTTATGGACCTGCCAATCTATAAATGAGAATGACAAGTGAAATTTGTACCCCCAGGGAGGATGAGTTTTCATCAGAGGTTTAGAATTAACTAGACTAAGACCCAGCTGGGAAATTAGTGAAAACACTGTTAACGGTGTAATGTTAACCTGACAATATTTTAAGTGGACTTGTTATTCTATTGACGAGAATAACAAGTGAGACTAGACTCACGGGGAATCTAGGAGAACTTTTTCCGTTAGAGGTGTGATATTAACTTAACGGGTTGAATACAGTCTTGTCAGAAGTGTGATGTTAACTCGACAAGGGTGTGAGTCAGAGGTGTGATATTAACTTAACTCAAGAGTGTTTCAGCTTCATTTGGGAAAACTGAAAGTGTCACTGTCCTATGTGTAATGTTTAACTTGACAGTGAGGGTAATGTTAGAGGTATAATTTTGAACTTGGCATTGATCATCTCGACTTCGACAAGGAAGTCCGAGGGAAAGTCATGGCCATAAGTGTATTGTTGAACTTAGCAATTACCTGGATGTTGTTGGCTCGAAAAGTTACACTCTCCATTATATAGTTTTGATGATAACAAAACATACAAAAGCTATTTAGTACTAATAAAGATTCTAGAATAAATTTCAGGTTTGTACAAGTCTTGATGGCTTTAAGCATGTTGCAAGGTTATTGGTGCTTAAAGCATATTGAAAGGTTGATGGCACAAGAGGACTCTTTCATAGGAGAGGAGGCTCTAGCTCGGCAACGCGGTTCAGAGACACCTTCCTATAAAGTTTTTATATTTTTAGTTTGTTAAAGAATAATATATAAGTTTGAAGCTCAAATACACACACACAAATTCGATACGTTTGGTTTTTGGTTTAATCGGTTTTGGATTTCAAGTACATATATCGAGTTTTAGATTTGAACCAGTTTTAGTTCTGCTGATCTGCTTGACACCCTTTTATTGTTGTTATCATAACTTTTTATTTTTATATTCAAATAACATGATTTAACTTGAATTTCAAAGATAACTTTAGATCTAAATTTCTTATTCAATAATAATTTTCAGATTCAAATTTTAAAGATGTCAAATATTTAGTTGAACTCTATTCTTGCTCTGAAAATAGCTTACAGTTTCTGATTTGACACCTGTCAGTGTTTTATTGATAACTTTCTAATAAAAAATGATATTAAGTTGATTTAAGTTGCATTAAAAAGAATACTTAAAGATATAAAAATTATTTCTATATACCTAATTCTGAATTCAGACGTTTACAGCCTGAAAAATGTGCTCAAAGTTGACCAATCTGCCAGATTTGCAGTAATGGCTAATTTTCTGGAGGCTGATTTTTAACATGTTTTTAAAACGTGTTAAAGTTTAAAAAAATATGGTTAGCTATATTAGTGGGTCAATTTCTTCCTCTTTTATTTAGGAAAAAGTTTTCTATGTTTACTCTTCCTAAATCTTATATAAAAGGGTCATTAGGGTAGAGGTTTTCATAACAACAAATTCAAAGATCAAAAGTTTTGAGTTTTCTTGAGAAAGAGCTTTTGTTTAAGTTTTGGGCTATTATTTTCAAAAGTTTTCTAAAAGTTTTAGTTCTTAAAATCTCTCTTCTATTTTTATATCACTTACAAAACCTTGAGCTTCAATCTTATATATTATTCTCTAGGGTTTTTGTAAAGAAAAGTTTTTCAAAAGAGAGTTTGTGGTCTTTTGATCATCTAGTGATTATTGTATTTGTGGCTTCACTACCTCTGGACTAGAGGAGTGTGATTGAGGAGTTAGATACTCCCTAGTGGTTGTAATCCTTTGTAGAAGTTCTAGTGGATCGGAAATCCTTCTTGGTGAAGTCGGGGACGTAGAGCTGGGTGCTCGAACCTCGAAACAAATCCCTGTGTTTGCGATTGGTTTACTTATTTTATTTACTTGCTTTCCATTCATTCTTATATTGTCGATCAATACTCTCACAACAAAATTGCATTGCGCACCTCAAACTCTTATTTAGAGGAATCACGAGGAAGGAGTTCAGAGCCCTTCACGGGATATTCGGCTTCTAATCTTTCTTTGAGTGATCGTTGCATCATCTCATTTTTAAATTTGTGTATTGATTAGCATAATCACCTATTCACCCCCTCTAGGTGATTTCAATTGGTATCAGAGCAGGACTCTAGTTTTTGGCTTCACATCCTTAGAGAGATTCTATAATTTGCTAATCACTATTTTCATATCTTCATTCATAAATTAGTAAAGATGGCCGATTGTCCAGATTTCAAGAAAAAGATATCTTCCTCCTTGAAGCAAAAGAAGCTGTTTGAAAAGAACGTGTACAAAGCTACTTGGGACTCGAAAAGTGAATCCGAAGATGAAGTTGACACAGCCAATGTGTATTTCATGGCAAACACACCTAAGGTAACTACCGAACCACATGATGATGATAGTGAAATAAGTAAAGAATTATTATTACAAGCTTTCTTTGAACTTTCAGAAAGTTTTGATGCTAAAAAGGAAGATTGTTTAAAATTGAAAAAGGAAAATAAAATGCTTAAAATCAAATTGCTATTTGTTCAAAAGAAAAGGATGAATTATCTTCTACTCTTATTTCAACACAAAGAGATTTTGATGCTATTAAGTTGCATGCAAAATTAAATATCCTAAAATTGATGAAAATGAGATTTTTATGTTAAAAACTAAAATAAATGATTTGGGAAATGTTTTAAAAGAATGTGCATCTAACAATACCAAATTAGAAGAAATGTTTTTAAAGAAACACAAGCACACTTCACATGTTCAACATGATAAACCATCACATGCTAAAACTCCACATGTTCATCATGCCAACACATCACATGACAATCATGCTAAAACACCCCATGCTCACAAATCACATGTTCATAAACCACATGCTCATTATGCTTTTAAATATGGAAGAATTTATAAATGTAGTTATTGTGGCCGGAATGGTTATTTAGCCAAATTTTGTTATGATCATATAAATAGTATGAATAATCATGTTTGGGTTCGAAACACTAACGTATTAGGACCCAAGAAAATATGGGTACCAAAATCCATTCCTAGTCTATTTGATGTAGGTGTGGGCTCTCACATGACGTGAGAGTTGTTGGTGTCTTAAGGTGAATGCGTTCCAAGCTAAACGGTGACACTTTTGGATGCAACACTTTCAAGGAGAGTTTGGTGGAAGGACCATCTTGGTTTGGAGACTAAGAGATTACCCTATTAGTTTTGGTAACAATCTCTAACTCTTATTTTATTCACATGCTTTCATATAAATGTTTTTAGCATATTTTGGCTTCAATGCTCATTATGATTGATCATGTTTAGATTCATATTTTGGTTTATGTGCTTGATTTTGTACTTCATGATTTTGATTACTTGTTTAAATGTAGTTTTCATTAAAACTTGTGTGTATACTTGTACAAGTAGTGAGCTACACTTGGTTATTATGAGTTTGTGCTTCATTGCTCACTTGTACTCATTACATGTACTTGTATAGCCTAGTTTTGATGATTCTCTCATTTACACTTGTATTTTCTATTTTTGCACATGGTTTCATGATAATGTGTTAGCTTCATGTATATGTTACTTTTGTCTAAACTAATAGATATACATGTACATCCGTAAGCCACTTGTCTTCATGCAATATACTGTTGTGGACTCATTTATGCTTCGATAAGTATGTATACTCTAGTTTATATAAAATATACATATGTCTTGAGGTTTGTTTTGCTTTGATGAAAATTAAACTTTTATGTTTTTCATGTTTGTAAAGGAATTTGATTTGAGCTTAAATGCCTTATTTCCATGATTTTATTGATTACATGATTCTTACACTCTATATTTCATACTCATGACTTTATTTTCATGAGCATATATGTGCTTTATAAACTTTAAGTATCAATTATTATGTGATTTTCATGTTTTCAAGGGATGTATGATTTGGTTTCATATTTTGAAGGATTTCTTACTAGTTTTAAAAATATCTTTAAACTTGTTTCTATTCTTCAAATGGTAGAGTTTTCAAATATGCCTATTTACTTTCAAATCATAATTTTTGAAAACCCCTACCTTTTAAGGGGGATTGGATGGGCGACCATGCCTTGTATACCCTTCTTGAATATCTTTTAAACTTGTGCATGATAAGGGGTGGTAAGTATGAGTTATACACTTGATCCTCATTATCTTTTTGTTGGTATCAAAATTGATATTTCATATGTTTGTATATTCATATGTGTTTTCTGTATATGTATGCCTCATACTTCAATTAGTATATCCATAAATACATATATATGATTTGATTGTACTTATTTCACATGTCTTTACAATTTTTTTTGAAAAAGCACAAATTATATTTGCTAAGCTTGATTTAGTTCATCATGTCAATTATTTTTAATTAGTATTTATTACAAGCTTATGCATTATTTCTTTTAGTATTTCATAAAGGGGGAGAAAATTCTTGTTTTTAAATTGGTTTTATGTAAAATTAGTATTGGTTGTATTTTCAATTTGTATCAGTTTTATTTTAAATTGGTATCTTACTCCCATCATTTATGATGTAAAATACTTTGGTTTGATATATGCTAACATTTTCAATATTAGTATCAATGATCTTAAATTGGTATTATTCTCTATTTCGTATCCTTATTGCAAAATGATTTTAGTGTTTATCTAAAAATTTAGTTTTTACCTTTAATTAGTATTAATATTTTTCAATTGGTATCAATATGTTTATCAAAAATTTTAAATTGGTATAAAAAAACTTAAATTTGATCTTTAAGATTTGATGTGTGACAATTGATTATTTTTTTCTTAGCCCTTTGTTGATGAATTGACAAAAAGGGGAAGAGATATTTGAGTTTATGTATGCATATATGCATGTTTATATTTTGTTTATGCATATATTATTTATTGGTTGTTTCCTAACCCTTTATGATGTATGACAAAAAGGGGGAGAAGTATTTGTGGTTTCATGTTTTGGTTTCATGTGTTGTACATGTTTAACTTATATATGTTTTTTATATGTTCATGTTTCATATTTTATACTTGATAATAGAGCATCATTTGAGGGGGAGTTTTTATCTCCCTTCTATATTTTGTGTTATAACTTATATGTTTTGTCATCATCAAAAAGGGGGAGATTGTTGGCCCAAAAAGTTACACTCTCCATTTATATAGTTTTGATGATAACAAAACATACAAAAGCTATTTAGTACTAATAAAGATTCCAGAAAGAATTTCAGGTTTGTAAAAGTCTTGATGGCTTTAAGCATGTTGCAAGGTTATTGGCGCTTAAAGCATATTGAAAGGTTGATGGCACAAGAGGACTCTTTCATAGAAGAGGAAGCTCTAACTCGGTAACGCAGTTCAGAGACACCTTCTTATAAAGTTTTTATATTTTTAGTTTGTTAAAGAATAGTATATACATTTGAAGCTCAAATACACATACACAAATTCAATACGTTTGGTTTTGGTTTAAGCGGTTTTGGATTTCAAGTATATATATCGAGTTTTAGATTTGAACCAGTTTTAGTTCTGCTGATCTGCTTGACACCCTTTATTGTTGTTATCATAACTTTTTATTCTTATATTCAAATAACATGATTTAACTTGAATTTCAAAGATAACTTTTAGATTTGTGGTTTCATGTTTTGGATTCATGTGTTGTACATGTTTAACTCATATATGTTTTTTATATGTTCATGTTTCATATTTTATACTTGATAATAGAGTATCATTTGAGGGGAAGTTTTTACCTCCCCTCTATATCTTGTGTTATAGCTTATATGTTTGTCATCATCAAAAAGGGGGAGATTGTTGGCCCAAAAATTTACACTCTCCATTTATATAGTTTTGATGATAACAAAACATACAAAAGCTATTTAGTACTAATAAAGATTTTAGAATGAATTCAGGTTTGCACAAGTATTGATGGCTTTAAAGATGTTGCAAGGTTATTGGCGCTTAAAGCATGTTGAAAGGTTGATGGTACAAGAGGACTCTTTCATAGGAGAGGAGGCTCTAGCTCAGCAACGCGGTTCAGAGACACCTTCCTATAAAGTTTTTATATTTTTAGTTTGTTAAAGAATAGTATATACGTTTGAAGCTCAAATACACGCACACAAATTTTCAACACGTTTGGTTTTTGGTTTAACCGGTTTTGAATTTCAAGTACATATATCGAGTTTTAGATTTGAACCAGTTTTAGTTCTGTTGATCTGCTTGACACCCTTTTATTGTTGTTATCATAACTTTTATTCTTATATTCAAATAACATGATTTAACTTGAATTTCAAAAATAACTTTGAGATCTAAATTTCTTATCCAATAATAATTTTCAGATTCAAATTTTAAAGATGTCAAATATTTGGTTGAACTCTATTCTTGCTCTGAAAACAGCTTACAGTTTCTGATTCGACACCTGTCAGTGTTTTATTGATAACTTTCTAATAAAAAATGATATTGAGTTGATTTTAGTTGCATTAAAAAGAAGATTTAAAGATCTACAAATTATTTCTATATACCTAATTCTGAATTCAGACGTTTACAGCCTGAAAAATGTGCGCAAAGTTGATCAATCTGTCAGATTTGCAGTAATGGCTAATTTTCTGGAGGCTGATTTTTAACATGTTTTTAAAACATATTTAAAGTTTAAAAAAATA
Organism: Agave tequilana; assembly: GCA_038442645.1. Classification (NCBI taxonomy): domain Eukaryota; kingdom Viridiplantae; phylum Streptophyta; class Magnoliopsida; order Asparagales; family Asparagaceae; genus Agave; species Agave tequilana. Next base: position 79,874 of record JAVJIF010014177.1, on the reverse strand, counting down.
TGGTTAGCTGTATTAGAGGGTCAATTTCTTCCTCTTTTATTTAGATAAAAGTTTTCTATGTTTACTCTTCCTAAATCCTATATAAAGGGGTCATTAGGGTAGAGGTTTTCATAACAACAAATTCAAAGATCAAAAGTTTTGAGTTTTCTTGAGAAAGAGCTTTTGTTTAAGTTTTGGGCTATTATTTTCAAAAGTTTTCTGAAAGTTTTTGTTTCTTAAAATTTCTCTTCTATTTTTATATCACTTACAAAACCTTGAGCTTTAATTTTATATATTATTCTCTAGGGTTTTTGTAAAGAAAGGTTTTTTCAAAAGAGAGTTTGTGGTCTTTTGATTATCCAGTGATTATTGTATTTGTGGCTTCACTACATCTGGACTAGAGGAGTGTGATTGAGGAGTTGGATACTCTCTAGTGGTTGTAATCCTTTGTGAAAGTTCTAGTGGATCGAAAATCCTTCTTGGTGAAGGCGGGGACGTAGAGCTGGGTGCTCGAACCTCGAAACAAATTCCAATATTTGCGATTGGTTTACTTATTTTATTTACTTACTTTCCATTCATTCTTATATTGTCGATCAATACTCTCACAACAAGATTGCATTGCACACCTCAAACTCTTATTTAGAGGAATCATGAGGAAGGAGTTCAGAGCCCTTCGCGGGGTATTCAACTTCTAATCTTGCTTTGAGTGATCGTTGCATCATCTCATTTTTAAATTCGTGTATTGATTAGCATAATCACCTATTCACCCCCCTCTAGGTGATTTCAGATGCTAGAGATGTAGTGTTAAACTTAGCATCGTTCATTTCAGCTTCGATATGAAAGTCTGAGGGAAAATGACTGTCAGAGGTTTAATATTGAACTTGGCAGCAACTCAATCACTATTAGAAGTGTAATGTTAAACTTAACAGTAATTTGTCAGAGGTGTGGTATTAACTTGACAAAAATTGGCTCCTGATGAGAGCAATTTAAGGAACTGTCATTCTACTGATAAGAAGTGACAAGTAGAATTAAAATGTCAAAGGTGTAATTTTAACGTGACAGTGATTGATTTGCGATATAAGCAATCTTGAAGATTTATTATTCTATAGATGAGAGTTGACAAGTGAAGTTTGAAGTGTCAGAGGTGTAGTGTTAACTTGACAAATTTGGCGACTTGCTACTCCATCTAGAGCTGTGACAAGTAAGATTTGCACTTACTAGGGAGTATTGAGATTTTTCATTGCGAGAGGTATAATGTTAACGTAGCAATGATTGTATCTTGTAGACCTACCATTCTGTGTATGATAATTGGTAAGGGATTTTGGAGGAGAGAGTGGGACCAAGTCCACTTAGGATTTTTAACAAACCCTCAGCTATCAACGGATTTGGTGTGCCTTTACCAACTACCGTTTGAGTTGGGCTAGCCATACTATTCCCCTAAGCATGATGAGTTGTCGAAGATTTATGTTGGGCTTAGAAGCCAACATTTTCCTCTGTCCTTAGCCGCCGGAGGCGTTGGACGTTAATGAAGGTAGAAATACTAAAACCCAAGTTTCGCCTTTTGTTGCTTTCTTAATATGTACACCATACATCATGGTGTAGTCAGTGCTCAATTAGCTTGTCACTGGTCTATCGTGAAGTGACCTAGTAAAGGAAAGAAGCTTCTCTTGGATCTGGAGTTTTGATCAGAGGTGTAATATTAACTTGATCAGAGGAAAAGTACTATTCAAGGAAAGTACTTCTTCAAGATCTGCCGTTGATTGGCATCATGAGTGTATCGCCATTTGAAGTTATGAGGCGATATGCTCCATTTGAGTAGACTGACTCTACTACAAATGGTCCTTCCCATTTGGGCTGGAATTTTTCTTTTGTCTTATGTGTCATCACCATAGGTCTTCTGACGGCTAAGACAAGGTCACCTTTCTTGAAAGTTCGCGCCTTAACTTTCTTGTTGAAGGCTCTGGTAATCCGGGCGTGGTAGAGCTCGATTTGTTGTTGGGCCTGCAAACGTTTATCATCTAAGGCTTCCAATTCTTGGAGTCGCAGTCGATGCTTCTCCTCCTTTGTCATCTCTGCTGTCAAGGCGACACGTAGAGATAGAATTTAAATTTCTAGTGGAAGCACGGCTTCACACCCATATACCAAAGAAAATGGCGTAGCTTTAGTTAGGGTTCGAACAGTTGTGCGATAGGCCCATAAGCATCGCCTAACTTGTAGTCCCAGTCACACTGACTTTTTGAGACAAATTTCTTGAAAAGCTTGCCAATGGTCTTGTTGAAAGCTTCTGTAAGACCATTAGCGGCGGGATAGTATGCCGTTGAGGACACACTCTGGATTCTGAACTTAGTACAGAACCTCTGGAAAGCTTGACTGACGAACTGGGGTCTATTGTCATGGATAATTCGTCGAGGTACACCAAAACGGTAGATGACGTGATGTTTAACGAATTTGATCACATCAAATGACTTTACCTCCTTCAAAGGAATGGCCTCAGCCCATTTAGAGAAGTAATCGATTATGACTAAAATGAACCGATGTCCTTTTGATGATGGTGGGCTGATAGGGCCAACTACGTCCATACCCCACATCTCAAATGGCCAGGTAGAAGTTGTAGAGTGGAGGTATCCTGGTGCTTGATGGATAAAATCACCATGTACTTGGCAGGCGTGACATCTTTTGGCATTAGTGATAGCGTCAGTGATCATCTTAGGCCAATAATATCCCAACCTTTGGAGTCGGTCCCCAAGTTTTGGGCCAGGTTGATGGGCTCCACACATGCCGTCATGGGCTTCTTTCAATACCTCCTGTGCCTCTTTTTGTGATAGGCAGCGAAGCAAGATCCCGTCATACGATCGACGATACAATGTTCGTGTGATCGCATTATAGTAGAATTTGGGGGCTTTCCTTCTAATGGCAGTCGCTTCTTTGGTATCATCAGGCAGGATGCCGTACAAGACATAATCAATGTAAGGGAATCGCCAGTCTCTAGGCTCTGGGTCGATTGACGACTCAAGAGCTTCTTTGACTTGACAATCTCCTGTTGGCTTCTGATAATCCTCAGAAGAGACTCTTGGGTAATACAGGTCATAGTTGTGGACAAGTATTTTCTCTACTACTCCAGCTGGAAGGGCTAAAGAGGCAGCGAGAGACGCCAGTGCATCTGCATGCGCATTTTGCTTGCGTGGTACATGGTCGATGTAAAAGTTTATGAACTTCCCGGCTATGTGGACAGTTGCGTTGTAATAGGGTACTAGATCTTCATGTCTGACTTTGTACTCCCCATGAACTTGGTTGACGATAAGTTTAGAGTCACCATATATCTCGAGATTTTTAACGCCAATCTCATCGGCGAGTTGCATTCCAATCAAAAGGGCATTGTACTCCGCTACATTGTTGGAACAAGGCTCGGTTAATGAGACGGCTCGAGGAATCACATAGTTCTGTGGGGAGACAAGTACTACCCAGACTCCTGCTATGATATGTCCTTTCGGGCCTGTTCTCGATGCACCGTCAAAGAAAAGTCGCCACACTTGTCTTTCAAAAGATGTCTGGGTCAGGCAGACTTCAGCGACCTCGTCTGGGAGATCCTCGTAAAGTTCGGCTGCTCTCGGATCTGGATGCTCAGCCAGTAAATCCGCCACCGCCTGTCCCTTCATAACTCTTTGTGGTAAAAAGCGCATTTCATATTGGGATAGCAGTATGGCCCATTTTGCCAATCGGCCGTTTAACGATGATGGCTTTGTCATGAGTAACCTCAAAGGGTTAACCTTTGATATGATGTTTATAGTTTGGCCTACCAAATAGTGTCGCATTTTCTGAACAGCGAACACCAATGCCAAACATTCCTTCTCGATCGGGTTGTATCGATGTTTGGCACCGATCATGGTTCTACTCAAATAATAGATTGCTTGTTCGTGTCCTTGATCATTGTTTTGGGCTAGTAAATCTCCTAAAGAATGATCCATTGCTCGGACGTATATCAGGAAAGGTTTTCCGGACACTGGAGCTGTAAGGACTGGTGGTTGTGTGAGGTATTGTTTAATTTCCTCAAACGCTTGCTGGCAAGCATTGTCCCAAATGAACGAGACACCCTTTTTCATTAATTTGGTAAAGGGTTGGCATCTTCCAGAGATATTTGAGATGAACCTTCGGATGTATACCAATCGTCCTTGCAATCCCCTGAGTTCTCTGAGATTCTGTGGAGGTTGCATCTCCTGAATGGCGCGAACCTTTTCCGAGTCCAAATGAATTCCTGTGGAAGTTACGACAAACCCTAGGAATTTGCCGCTGGCCACCCCCAGGAAGGATTTGGTGGGGTTCATATTCAACTGATGGGTCCGCATGATGTCAAAGATAGCCTTTAAATCGGCTATGTGATTACCTTTGGCGCGGCTTTTCACTGCAATGTCGTCAACATAGCATTCCACCGTTTTGCGCATGTGTTCGTGAAAAATGGCATTCATGGCCCTTTGATATGTCGCCCCCGCATTCTTTAGTCCGAAGGGCATGACGGTGTAGCAGTATACCCCCAATGGTGTCCTGAAAGAGGTATATTTTTCATCATCATGATACATTTTGATTTGGTTATACCCTGAAAATTCATCCATGAAGGACATTCGCTCGAATCCACACGTATTGTCAATCATGACATTCGTGATTGGAAATGGGAATTTGTCCTTGGGACAGGCCTCGTTTAGATCACAAAAATCAATGCAGATCTGGATCTTTCCGTTCCTTTTAGCAACGAGGATGATATTGGCTACCCAATCGGGATGTTGTTCTTCCCTAATGAAGCCAGAGTCTATAAGTTTTTTGACTTCTGACTGAATTGCCTCCATTACTTCTGGACGGAACCGTCGCTGCTGTTGTTTGACAAGCTTTACGTCCGCATTAATGTTGAGGCAATGCATAGCCACGCGAGGATCAAGTCCAGGCATGTCTCGTAATTCCAGGTGAAAACATCTATATATTCTCGCACAAGAGATATTAAATCCTCCTTCTCAGAGGGCGACAGGCTTTCGCTTATAAAGATGGGCTTAGGATTAGCCTCATCTCCTAGATTAATCTGAGCAACCTTATCCTCCGTGGGTGGCTCGCGCTGTTTAAAGCGAGTATCCAAAGAGCATTTAAGTGTTTGATTCAAGAATCTGTATCAGATTGGATCATCTCTTCATCCCTGTCTTCCAGGTGGCTTGTTGAAACCATATTCACTGAAAGTTCTCTAAAGATGTTGCCGACACTTACATCTGACTCCCACGATGACGTGCCCGATGAGTAATTATGGCGTAATGACTCTTCAGACTCAGAAGCTGATGGGATCGGAGTTGACACATAGCCCAACCCCCTGCGAGTCTGATGATAATAATCAGGGGTTTTCCCTTTTGGCACAAAGATCGGAGTAGTGTTCTCCTTCCTTTGTCGAAATTCAACCCTAGACTGTTTGTCAGATCATACCCCATACTTTCCATCATTCTGAATGCATTTGGCTCATAATGATCGAACTGAGGGGGTTCCTTCTCGCTTTCTGATTCTTCACGGGACATCGGTTCGGATTTAATTCGTCCGAAAAGAATTGGTTTTTGGCCTTTCTGTCTTGCTGGAACCATGAATACTGATTCTTGAGCATCACCGGCATCTTGGTACGTTTCGAAGGATGACTTCACTGGTACATGTAATGATGTCAAAGCATCCATTGCCGACCAGGCGTCATCATCCACTTCAGTACTAGTGTCTGACGGCACTGAATCAGAAGCGAACACAGAAAAATAAGCCAAATCTAATTCTTCATTAATATACCATCCGCCTACATCATTGGCGGTGTTATCAACATCGAGCTTATTAATGCTCGTTACAAGTGGATCTAGTTCCCACATGCACTCTTCTTTTTCCGGCTCGGTGTCGGCTTCATTACCAGAGTCTGGCTACTCTAGTTGCGGGATTTCGTTTGTTTCCATAAAGTCCTGATACAGGAGAGAGTCTGTAAAATTGTTCTCGACTCCCTTGAACGGATGCCTTTCGGCAATCAATGTTCGTACCTTTCCACTCCCGTCGATGTATTTCATGACTTGGTGGAGAGTGGAGGGAACGATAGAATTACGATGAATCCATAGTCGTCCCAGCAGCAAATTGTATAAGGTGTCGGCATCGACACGTAGCATGTCACTTCCGACTTTAAGTCCCCAGTTTGGCATTTGAGCTTGATCTTCCCCATTGGACGGGTACCATTGGCATTGAACCCATAAATGGTCGTCTGGGTAGCGCTCAACTGGTGGGTAGGAATCCCTAAATGTTGCATAACCCGGCGAGGCATAATGCTCAATACAGACCCTAGATGTACCTGAATACGGCTTACTTCAGATAATCCGATGTATCCTGTGAAGTATAGGGGTCGATCATGTTTCCCTTTAACCTGCATATCATTTGCTGTGAAAGTGATGCAGGGAGCATTTTGGGATGTATGGTGCAATCCTCTACATCTTCCTCCTGGTCATGAAAACCTCAGCATTAGCGAGAGCCTCTCTAAAGCATCTCTGGTTGACTTCGATAGCCTCAGGAGCTCATAAAGAGTGATTCGGGCCGGGATATTGGCCAGTTGAGTCAGGACGTCAAAGCGGTAAGGTGTTGTGGATCATTCCGCGATGTCTTTTGAGAGAGCTTTGAAAAACTGAAGCTCTTTCTGTCTCTCCATGGGTTGTTTTGTGGAGGGCTTGGCTGACTCTGTAGCGGGTTTTAGAGGAGTTACCGCCATTTCGTCATACTTTTTCAAATATGACTGACCCGAACGAGTTTCCGCCACAAGTTGGTTGGGTTCTGCGGCGAGAACTATTGTTTCCTCTTCTGAATCAGTCAGTAAGGGAACATTAGTTTTCGCTTCTCGGGAAGAAGCGCACACCACATTACAGGACGAAGCTTTCGCTTTGCCTTTGGACCTTCTGCTGGTAACAGTGGTCCATTGCTGGCCGTACACAAGGTCAGGATGAACCCACATAACTTCTCCCTGATGTGTGAGAACAGGTACAAGACCCTTCTCTTGCTGGTGGTGAGGGTCTATGTTGATCATTCTTAGCTCCCCTTTTGGGATGGGGACTACTTCAGAGGGTGTTGGAGGTGTCTCAAACTGGAGGAATGATGTCATATTGGCCGTCACTTTCTTTTGCTCTGGACGGAGTTTTAATACCTCTGCGTCAATCAAAGCCTGAAGGATGTCTTTGAAGACATAATAGCTCTTGGTGGAGTGTCCCAGCATCCTATGAGACAGACAGTAATTGGGATTATCGGTTTTACCGACTTCTTTAGGGCGTCTAGCTTCAGGAAGCTTCAGTCTGTTTCTCTTGTTAAGTAACTTGAACAGCGAGTCAACATGTTCGTCCTTGAAGGAATACTGCTTGCTGGCGCGTGGCTGACTTGAAGAGCCTCTTCCCTTTACCGGTTGAGGTTTGACGGGGGATTTGGTCTCTGTCGCCAAGTTATCCTTCCTTTTTGTTTGAAGGGATGCGTCTGGTGCACGCCTTGTCGACCTTTCAGGTCTGGGTTTATTTTCTTCTGCCCTAACCTGGGCGACAATTTCTTCAGCCTGTTCACCTTGCTGGATTAATTGTTTCCAGGTGTGGCTTTCAGCAACTCCTATTTGGGCGAGGAGCGAAGTTTGTAGATTGTGGCGGCATGTTCCACCAAGGTGACCTGGGTCATACCGCTTGGACATCGGAGTGCTACATTCTGAAATCTTTCTACAAATGATTTGACAGACTCTCCCTTTCACTGCTTTGTGGCCAAAAGAATAGGCATTGTGACCTCTGAGTCATCTTCAAAGAAGCACGTCAGAAAGAGCTTCTCCAAATCGTCCCAATTTTTAATGGAGGCTTCCGGGAGTTTCATGAACCATTCAAAGGCGAGCCCTTTTAGGGTGCCGGTGAACAAACGTGCCAGGATGGCATCGTTATCTACCATATTCTCTGTCTGAGACTTAAAGTAGTAGATATGTTAGTTCGGTGACCCTTTGCCGTCAAATGCTTGGAGGGTCGGAGCTTTGAACTTGAGAGGGTATAGAACAAGGTCCCACTCTGCCGGATATGGCCGGACCACTCCTGCTTCTTGAAGGCCTTTCCGATTAGTAAGGGCCTCAAGACGTTGCTCTAATTGATTCATTCTTTTAGAATGAACCTTTCCCTGGTTTCAGTCGTCTTTTCCTGAGATGAGGATTTAGACGAGCCAGAAGTAGATTGCTCTTTCTCCTCAATATGTACGGAAGATGAGTTTTCTCCCTCTTTTTGTTTGCCTTTAGACTTTTTAGAGGAGGCTTTATCGGTTAACTTCCCCTTGTCTTCAAGCAATTGTGCCAGCATCTGCTTGAGGGAATTGATAGATTCTTGTTGAGCATGAATCATCTCGAATTATTCCTTCTGGACCTGGGCTTGCTGCTTTAAGCGCCTGGCTGTCTCCTCAGGAGTATTTGTCATGTATATAAAAGCCTCCTTCTCTATGAAAGAGTTCGAAGCTTGTGACTCTGCAATAGCGGAATGCGAGTCATTTACTTCAATGTCCCGAGCCATGGCACTGTAATTGATCAGGGAAATTACCCCAGTCCGAGTGCGAGTATGTCGGTACACTCCTTCTGGTTCTGTGTCCGACTCGTAGGAGCTGACCACAGGTTACTTTCCCCTACTCCTGTTTGTCATGTTTGCAGTGAGTTCAGGGTATTCAGTGTCAGAGAAAGTCCTCCTCCTGTGGGAGTGATTGCTTTTAGCTGATCGGGGAGTTAGAGTCAGCTGTCTAAATTTAGACTGCTGGCTTGCACGTGAACTGCAACGGCACTCAGAGAGCATTGTGATAAGCTGTTCGCAGTAACACGATGGAGTGATCCGACTAGCACTTCTCTTCCTTGTAAAATAATCCCTTAGATCCGCGGGAGGGGGATCGAAGAGATTAGCCTCGGATTATCGAGGACTTTTCAACTTGCGAGAGTTCTCCTTGCTTCACACAGTTGAGACGCAGGGTTCTGAGACACGGGGCTCATGGACGCAGCTCTTGCGTCGCGGCTCCAGAATGCGAGTCTGGCGTCTCTGCTAAGAAGAGACGCGGGTCTCGTGTTGCCGATTATCGCATCTGGACAAAGATGCTTGAGAAACGTAGGGCTGCTGGGTCCCACGTATACAGGCGTGTGTCTCATGTCTTTGACAAAAAGCACGAACTTCGCGTTGGCGTTTGGGAAGCGGTGCTTCAGAAACGCAAGCTTAGTGAATCTCACGTTTAGGTTGCCAAACGCGGACTTCACGTGTCTGATACGGTACAGAAGAGACGCCGGTCTGAACTTCGCGTCCTATCTCTGTTGAACAAACGGTTGTTCCAACTTATAGTTGACGACACGCCGCCTCTGTCGCCGCTCAGCATTCCAGTTACGTCGTGTGGGTTGAAGGGAACCCCCGGTAACCTGGTGCTGAGGAAGGGGATGAATAGGCTGAACGTCAGGGACGTTAACCATGTGGGCCTCCTGAGAGGCGTTGGCGTGGGCGTTACGCATGATGCGATTAGCCACTACATCCTTTTCACCAGTCGCGTTGGGAGAATCTCGAAGCGAACTTGAGAGCAAGTCCCCGAAGAAACTTTTCGGTAGACCCTTGCCTTTGGACTCTTGGAGCCAGAAGAGAGGAACTCTTCATACTTCGCCTGGTCGAATTCTACGACAAGTGATTCGACCGTTTTTTCCCATACAGGTGACGTCACCTTGCGCCACAACTTGCTCGTCAGTAGAGAAAGTAGTCCCCAGCGGAGTCGCCATCTCTTGTTTGATGGGAGGAAGTTCCTTGTAAAATTTTCTTGAATCAAATGAAAGATACAGCAGATTAACACTCCGACTACAAGGGAGGGAAGATGTTTAGACTTGAATCTCTCCTTTGTTTAATGCTGGGTCCTTGATGTGGCGGTGGAAAGTGAATCTTATTTTCCGTTGACCGGGTGAACGTCAGGGCCTCTTGGGAATCCTCTCTTTGGATGGCAGACGGAGTAACACAGTTCCTGTCGACCGGGAATCTCAAAGAGATTGTAGGCAAAGATTAACTTGTACGCAACAAGTTGCTTGAAGAGCTGAACTCTCTTTCTTTTCGGTGGAAGTCTCGGGGATTCTACAGCTCATAAGCGAAATTCTTCTCTAAGAATTATCTCATCAACCGACCCCTTCTCCTTAGCAAACGGCGTTATTTATAGAGGTTTAAGGGGTGAACGTGCCCCCTAAAAACGCTCCATAATGGGGGTTAACTTCCTTATTATGTGGGCAGTGATTGACCCAATAACGAGGGTAGTTATAACTGAGACGCGGGTTTCGGCCCTCGCGCCTTGGCGCTGAAGCAATACTGAGACGCAGGTTTTGACCCTCATGTCTTGGTGCGGCAGTGATACTGAGACGCGGGTTTCGACCCTCGCGTCTTGACGCTGCAGTGAACGCGGGTTTCGACCCTCGCGTCTTGATGCTGCAGTGAACGCGGGTTTCGACCCTTGCGCCTTGATGCTATAGCGCCTTGATGCTGCAGTGCTGCTGAGACGTGGGTTTTGACCCTCGCGTCTTGATGCTGTTGTGATGGCTATGATTAGCCCTGCGTCTGGAGTTTGGACTCTGCTTTTTGATGACTTGTCTTTAGTGATTTTTAGACAGCCTACGGTGATGGTCAGCTCTGAAGAGGAAAAGTAGGAGAGAGGAACAATTAAAAAAGAGAGAGGGAGAGAGTGAGAGAGTGAGGGAGATTAAGAGAAATTATGAGATGGATTAGGGAGAAATTGGTTTGCTAAGTCGGTGGAAAGGCGGTGGCTTGTGGGAGAAGGAAATGAAGAAGATTGTAGGAGAAAAGAAAAGAAAAATGAATTATTTAATATTATTTTAATTCGGTAAATTTTGACTAGTTCAAAACGCTTCTCAAAATTTCTGTAAAAAAGAAAATATTACATGAAGGAATAATGTGAAATTGGATTCAAGAAATTCAGTCTGATTTGCAAATTAAAAATCCTGAAATGTATCGCCGATACCGGTCGACACCAGTTCGGCCGAATTTTTGACTAATTCAGAAAAATCTCCAAAAATATGCTAAAGTAAAAAATATGATTTGAAAATAATATGAAAGACTATTCCAAGAACTCAACTCCATCTATAAATTACAAAGAATAGAGTCAATTATCGGTATCAGTTGACACCAAATGCGGAGATTTTTCCAAAATAACTCAGAAAAATTTCAGAAAATTCTAAAAAATTTAAAATATTAGAAATTAAGATTTGAAACTGAAACTAATTCAATCTAACTACTAAAATGGTCAAATCAAATCTGTACGCTGTATCGAGTACCGACACTGTGACACGTACATCTAAAATCGGGGTTACATACCCCACTTGCTTTGATAATAAGCTATAGGCATTATTAAAGTCGTTAAGCTTATCCTAATTCCAATTGTAAAAAGCACTTGGGTGCACCATAGGAATGGGTTGGAGTCAAGCTCCTAACGTTTATTCACAGAGTCAATCATAACTAATTTTTCCCTTTGATTTTTTTTGTTGGATCTCCAGTTGCTAAGTGAGTTTTTCATTAAGCTGACTCAGTACAGTTAGGTTTTTAGCTTAATTTTCTTTGATTCATAGTTTATACACTCTCCAGTCAAACCTTTAGTGAACGGATCTGCTATGTTATTTTTTGATGCCGCAAAGTCAATAGAGATAACTCTATTGAGAGCAATTATCTAACGATGTTATGTCTATGACTGACGTGTCTAGACTTATCATTATACATAAAAGTTTGTGCCCCAGACTTCGCTGCTTGATTATCACAGTAAATGCGCATGGCAGGCTCTGGCTTAGGCGATAATGGTATATACTCCAAAAATTATTGAAGTCATTTTGCTTCTTCTCCAGCCTTATCCAAGGCTATAAATTCTGATTCCACAGTGGAATGGGCTATGCAAGTCTGTTTGAAAGATTTCAAAGATATGATCGCGCTCCAAGAGTAAAGATGTATCCGCTAGTTGATTTTGATTCTCGATATCTGCAATCTAGTTTGCAGTATTATATCGTTCAAGTACAGATGGATATTCTCATAAGCACACTACTTAGTATTTATCGATAGATCCATTGAGTTTTAATTTTTATTTGAAAATTCACTTACTCCCGATTGGTTTGTTGTCAGGTGACATGTTTAACAACTCTGAAGTATGGTTGCTTAGGATGAATTTTTCGATATTTATAGCTACTTTCTACATTTGTGCTTCTGAGGTAGACATATCTTTCTTAAATGTTTGAGGCTCACTTTCAACTGTATATGCTATGAAGTCCGACCAAAGGATTCAGAGATTTTTGATCTCTTACTCCTTCTTGGTTCAACTTCCGCATCAATTGGCTCATTGGGCCCTTCATACCTGCACACTATTTCATGTGTTCTTTTCCCATAAGTCTTGCCTTCTTCCTTTTCGTACGGAAAGACATCTTCAAAGAATACAGTTTTGATTCGGTAATCATGTTCATATGAATATTAGGTACTTTTAATTTGTGTACTTTTGATTTGTGTACCAGAAATCTATATGCACTGCTATTCAAGGCATAGCCTATGAAGACGCAGTCCACCATTTTAGATCCCAACTTAGTCTTCTTAGGGAGTGACGCTGGTACCTTTGTAAGACCCCCCATATTTTGAGGTAATGGTAGGAAGGAGGCCTTCCATACCATAACTCAAATGAAATAAATGAAGTTTCTTGTAGGGTACGATGATTTGCGGTTAATAGAGCTTTCCCCTATAAGTTTTGCAGTGATCTATAACTTTTAAGTATGAAATTGATCATCTCTTTTAAAATTATGTTCTTTCTTTCAGCAATCCATTCTGATGAGCGGTGTATGGTGTTGTAGTTTGGTGGATTATACCAAAGTTGAAAGTATACCTAGAGGGAGGTGAATAGGTGTAAGGCTAATTTATGACAAATAATGTGGAATTTAAAAATTAATTGCAACACACTTAGTGTAATTAAAGAGTGTTGCCAAACTCCGGTGAAGGGCTTTGGACTATCTCCTCTAAATTCCTCTAAATAAGAGTTGAGGTGCTATATGAAGCTCTCTTGGTTCAACATAAGTGAGGCACACACAATCAATACCAAGCATGCATATGATATGAAAAATAGAATGATGCAAGGTACAAAATAAGAGATAGAGAGAGTTAGAGAAAGTGGATCAAACGCAAACACAAAGATATGTTTCGAGGTTCGAGCACACGGCTCTACGTCCCCGCCTTCACACAGAAGGATTTACACTAACTCGTCCACACAGGACTTCCCACACAGGGAACCTCCACTGAGAATTTGGGTAAATACAATTTGAGAGTATACAACTCCTCTCTCAAACAATACAACCTCTCACTAGAGGTAAGGCTCAACACAAATCACCTCTACACTTAGAGGGATGAGCACTTAACCAAACTACAATCACCTCACACTTGAGGGATTCCACAATACAATGCACAACCTCCTCTACACTTAGAGGGCAAGGCACAAAGCCACAAGCAAATGGATGAATACAACTCTTGGTGGTTTCAACAAACCACAAACCAATTCTTTCTCACAAAATAATGATCCTAATAGATAGGATAGATAGATAGCTCAAGTATGAGAAATCAAGGTGTTTGAAAATCAAATCACAAAGAAAAATACTTAGGAAAACAACTAGAATTTGATAGAAAAGAAGAACAAAACAAATATCCCAAATCTCTATTTTTCTTTGCTTTTTTGAACCCTTGAAAACAAATAAAAGATAAATCTTTTGGCTTAAAAGCTCTTTTGAAAACTTGTATATAAACACTAGAAAGAATGAGAATTTTTGCTCTTAGAATTGTTGTTTAAAGCAGCCAAGGAATGGGGTATTTATAGCCCCAATCTAAATCTGCCCGTTGGCAGCAGGCAAGGGCAAATTTGCCCTTCCAATCGACCGCCCGATCGACCGGCCCAACGGTCAGATTTCTGACTGTTGTGCCTCCGGTCGACCGCCCGGTCGACCGGGATAGGATACAGAGAGCAACAGCTCTCTGCCGGTCGACCGGGGCCATTTTCAGAGAGCAAAGCTCTCTGGCGATCGACCGGCCTACCTGCCTGGGCTGCGTGCACGTCTGTGCACGTCGGTCGACTGAACCGGTCGACCGACTTCTGCCTCGGTCGACCGGCAGACAGCCAGTCCAGCCATTATAGGATTTAAAAACTAGGATTTTTATCTTTAATTAAATCCCATAAAATCACATAAATTTCACAAAAATCAGTTCTTATTAGATCTTTGAAATACAAATATGTGTGACAAAAATTCAACACATATTACAAACTATTTGAACCATTTTTGTGTTCTTAAAAATTTGCCTTAAACTAAAAATTGTATTTTCCAAAACTTGAATTTTTGAAATGAAAAACCGATTTTTCCAAAACACATGTAAATACAAAAACATGATATTTAAACAACTTTTAAGCATGTTGTATATGGATAGAATCTAATATACATGAAAGGTATTATATTTATGTTTTGACATTAAATCCGAAAATAAGTTTTGTTTAAATACAAAACTCTAAACTCATGAATAGGCTTATCAAAATAAGTTTTTCTAAGTAGATGAAGCATAGATATATATAGATCAAATCTAATATACATTAAACCATGTAAACTTGTTTGATCTATCTATTCATGAAAACCAAGATCGGTTAAACTGAAAACCAAAACATGAAACTTTAAACTTGTGTGTATATTGTGAATTTGAGCATATCAACACTATCTAATCTTTACAATGATCTAAACCAAATTTTAAACTAAACAAAACCGATGTCTTCTTATAGAACTCCATCTCCAAGTTGACTCGATCCAAACATGATCCACTGAGCTTGACTCCAACCGAGTGCTAGATGTGAACTTGACGCTCGTGCTCTTGAATCACCATGTGAAAGCTCCAAAATACCTTTGTTAAAGCTAAACACCTACTAATATCTTGGTTAAATATCTGAAACTAAATATCACAAGATTATTAGTAAACTATAACTACATGAATTAATCATCATTAAAACTAGAGTAAAGGGTCTCTGGGCTAACAATCTCCCCTTTTTTGAGGATGACAAAACTCATGGAGTTATATGTGCATGGATTAAAGTTAAACTTCATAGAAGCTCCCCCTTAACTCATGCATAGCAATAAACAATAAAGATATTCAATGAATGCTCAATATAGATATACATAACATGATATTGATGCCAATGAAATAAACATGCTCTTGATATCAATTTAAAATAAACATGTTCTTAAAAAAAATATTGCACTTAATACCAACAAAAGTTCTTGATACCAACAAAACAAATAAAAGATGCTCTTGATACCAATACCAACAAAAGATGCTTTTGATACCAATGGTAAAAGATAACAAATTTAAACAAACATGCATATGAGCAACATATAAACAAACATGCATATATCAAACTCCAAAATATCTCCCCTTTTTGTCAATTCATCAACAAAGGGGTACAAATAATAAAGGGCATAAATAATATTTTTCTCCCTTTTTGTATAAATCAAATAATAAAAGTATATATGCTACATAAGTTCATGAAGAGGAGAGACGTGAAGTTAATTCCCCCTGCATACATGCATTTATATGAAAAGAGATAACTAAACCCTAACCAAATAAAGCATAATATGCAATGTATAAAAGGAGATGTGAAGCTCTCTCTACACACGTGTAAGACATAAAGAAGAGCGGTCAAGCTCCTCAATGTGAGGTACACTCAATATGAATCTATATATAGAGAAGATGTTAAGCTTCCCTTGCATATAAACAATACAAATCAAAGCATTATGATACCCAATTGAAAAATATATCAATTTAGCATGAGGTATACATCGAAACATTATGATACCAATTTATGATACCAATTGAAAATAAACAAAATATTTTGAAGAAACAACAAAAAAATTTTGATATCAATTGAAAGATATAAACATATAGGAAATCTTGATACCGTTGTAAAAATTAGTACCAATTGAAAATATTTTACACTTTTGATACCAATTGAAAAAAACAAAAACCAATCTTTTTGGTTAAACACTAAAATCATTTTGTAATAGAGATACCAAATAGAGAATAATATCAATTTAATATTCTTGATACCAATATTGAAAATGAAACATATACCAATTGAAAATAATTTTCATTAGGAGTATAAGAAACCAAATGAAAACTAAGATATCATTTTTTCAACATAAAGAGTGGGAGTAAGATACCAATTATAAACAAAACCGATTGAAAGGTAAAACATGAATTTTCTCCCCCTTTATGAAATACTAATGAAAATGATGCATAAGCTTGTATAAGATACCAATTGAAAAATAATTGTCATTAAGGACTAAATCAAGTTTAGCATAATAAAATTTGTGCTTAAAGATATAGAGATATAGTAAGCACAATCAAAACACATATATATGTATGAAAAATTAAATACCAATCGAAATTGATACTATTTGAAGTTGAAGCATATATATATAGAAACAAATATTAGTATACAAAATAGAAATAAATTGTGATACCAATTGAAAACACAATGAGATCAACTGTATAACTCATAAAGACCTCCCTTTCATGCACAAGTTTAAAAAGATTTTCAATTAAGCATACAAGGCATGATCGCCCATCCAACCACCCATTTGGATGGTGGGTTTTCAAAAATAAGATTTAAAATAATTTTAGCATTTTAAAAACTTTGCCAATTGAAGAATAATGACTAGTTTAAAGATAATTATGAAAACTATTAAAAAATCCTTCAAGTAAGGAATAAAATAAGAATATATTGTTGGCCAAAAGGTTACACTCTCTATTTGTTTAAGTTTTGATGATAACAAAACACATATAAGCTATTTGGTACTAATAAGTTGTTTAGTATGAGTTTCAGGTTTGTACTAGTCATGATGGCCTTTTTAAGCTTATTGCAAGGATTATGATGCTAAAAGGTAAATGGCGCATGAGGACGTTTTTATAGGAGAGAAGGCTCTAGCTTGGTGCAATGCGGCTCAGAGACTTCCTTTCTCAGTTTTTATAATTTTTAGTTTATTAAAGGATAGTGTATAGTGTTGAAGCTCATATTCCCCACACACAAGATTTTGCACATGATTTTTCTAAAGATATTTCTCCTATATATATAAGATATTTTACAAACATATTCTAATACTTACAAACTCTATTTTATATAGTATACCAAGTCTTGATCAAAATTAATTTGAAAATTATTAAGTTCTTTAAAACCATCTTCAAAGAATCTATTTTGGCCTGTTGCAGTCGACCGGACGGTCGACCGGCTCTGTTTCAGGTCAGAACAATCGACCGGGCGGTCGACCGCACTTCTGACCATTTGGGTGTGTGCATGTGTGCACGTGTGCACGTTACTCGGTCGACCGGGCGGTCGACCGGACCCAATATCGGTCAACCGAGCTTCGGTCGACTGAAAGCACCTAAGTCTCTGTTTGGGACGGTCGACCGGGCGGTCGACTGTGAGCTGGCAACGGTCAAAAGTTTTTGAAAACCGGTCGACCGGCCGGTCGACCATGAGCTATATTTCAGCCCAAACGGCTAGTTTTTTAAACACGTTTTAAAACGTGCTTTTCTTCTCTAAACGATTTTTAGGGCTAGATTTGAGTTTAAAATTTCCTAATTATTCATTATAATAGTTTACCTTTTAATCCCTACCTTTATCCTATAAATAGGGATGATTAGGGTTGAAGAGATCACAACAATCCTTTGCAAAAGAAATCAAGTTTAAGTCTTAAAAAGAAGTTTTTGCTCTCAGTTTTTGTGCTCAAAATTCTCTCTTTTCTCTGAAGTTTTTGATTCAAAACTCTCTTTAATTTTATTTCTTTTTCACTTACAAAACTTGAGCTTCAATCCTACACATTATTCTCTAGGATTTTTGTAAGGGAAAAAGTTTTTCAAAAGAGGGTTTGTGGTCTTTTGTTCACCAAGATATTCTTGTATTTGTGGCTCCACTATCTCTGGACTAGAGGAGTGTGATAGAGGAGTTGGGTGCTCCTTTGTGGTTGTAATTCTTTGTGAAAGTTATAGTGGTTCTTAAATCCTTCTAGGTGAAGGCGGGGACGTAGAGCTGAGTGCTCGAACCTCGAAACAAATCTCAGCGTTTGTGTTTAGACGTAAAAGGTGTACTTATTATGTGTATAGAATGTGATTGATGTACCCTTTCTTGTCTCCGCTATAGCCTAGGGCTATACCGAGTCGGATCTCAGGGAGAGCTAGTGTAGAAACGTTACGATACTCGTGAGAAGATAAAACGAGAACTCTTCTTTGTTTACAAGAATAAAGAATCAAAAGAAAAACAAATAAAAGAATTGGTGGCTATGTTCATGGTGGAAATCGGGAGAAATCAAGATTGAGATGGATTTGAACTAACAACTAAAAAGAAAGTAAAATCAAGAAAACTTTGAATGCAAGAAATCCATGACTAGCTAACCTTAACTACCTTGCTAAACTAACTAAACTCCGTGATAGTGATGCGTGCCTCATGTTGATTCATCGGCATGTATTTGTCTTGCTTGTGATCTAATTACTTTCCCACTAAGATGATGGGGATTCATTCTTGGACTTGTCTTGTAGCCTCCATAGATGGTCATCGGCCTACAAGATAGACTTTCACTAATGGAATCACAAGAGATACACTCAAGGGATGCAAATGAAGAACATACAACTTTCACTAATGGAAGTAGTGAAGTTGTACATCAATTAGCATATTGGTGCTCCATCTCCATGTTCCATCAAGGCACTAGTTCAAAGACTAGGCTCTACATGAGGCACACATGAATCATATGGAGAATTACAACAAGATTCTTGCCAAGAAATGAAACAAAACCCATCGGAGAAGAGAAGATCATACAAATTGCAAGATGAAGTAAAGCAATCACCCATGAGTTAGGAGTTAGCAAGAGTAGTGGTTAGCTAGTACATGGAACAAGAAATTAGCTACTAGACATTACAAAAGCAAAGCAAAGCATGATTGAATTGCTAGAAATTAACAAAGCAAGTAACAAAGCAAAATAAAAGCAAGTGAAGAAGACAAACTAGAATCAAGCTCAAGTAGATATGTAGAGAATGGATCAATCCTTGTATAGCTCCAAGTTGTCACTCCTTGTTGATACAAGCTCTCTCTCTCATACAAATCTCTCTTGCAATGAAATCTAGGGAGGAGAAGAGAGATCTAAAGAAAGAAAACTAGAGAAAAACAACTAAAAATTACAAACCCTAAACTAATCTCCTCTCTTCTCTGATCAGTCTCAGCTCGCAGGTCTTCATAGGGTATTTATAGGAGAAATGGGAAGCTTCCAGAGAGATGTTTGTTGCCACAAAATTCGGATCTCAACGGCCACTGTACGGCCGCGCCCAAGTCGCGCCCCGCGGCAAGATCTGGGCCGTTGGTCCAGATCTTTCTGGTACAGGTTGTTGCAAGTTAGTTTGGCCACGTGGTATGGTTAGAATCTTGGTTTGTTGCGAGGATCTCTCTGGATCTGGATTGAGATTTGGCTTTATCCTTAATCTTGATTAATCACTTAATTAGTGTTAATTAAGTGATTATTCGAATATCTCTCCATTAAATGGTGTACCTGCAAATAAGTAGAGAAGAGGAGTAAAAATCACTTATTTATTTGTATTATGCATGGAAGTTATGATGTAAAATATGCACTTTTGTGTACTAATCACACCCCCACACTTATTCTTTTGCTCGTCCCGAGCAAAAACAAAGAAAAAGAAAATCTATACTACCAGTTTATTTACACCACTTTCGCAGGTGACGCGATTGCACTGAGCGTGTGCAACAAGCCGTTAAACCTCTAAGTTACCCTAGAGGAGGAGTGTTGTCTCCTGAGGGTTTTCAGCGGATTACACCCACAAAATCCATAAAGAAAGAAGACAAATGTTAGTATTTTCGAAAACGCATTTTGAATAAGAGACAAGTTTACGAACTATTTTGCGAAAATATAAGTGATCCTAGGTCATAAGTCCACCTATAATCATTCTTCCTTAAACTTAGTATCCATGCAAGATCTGGTTTTTAATTAAGGTAAGAATTCAAAATTGGATTGAATACTTTTATCTTTCATAAAACCTAGATAATATGCACACCGTGCTCAGTGAAAATTTCTGGGATTTCAACTCCAACCATCAAGCCATTTATTTATATATATTCTTTTTTTCTTTTTCTTCCCTTAGTTTTATTAGGCTTTCTAATTCACCCATGTAGCGAACCTATAACCGATGACTCCCAGACCAGATGGTCTTAGGGCACCAGATGAGGAAACATCCCTCGGGTTTAAGGACTCGAGTGAAAAAGGCCACAAAACTAAGAGGGATTATTCTTAATCACCGTTAGGCGTGAATAATCATGCTTCTTGAGGCACAATTACCCAGCTTAATAAGTGAGATCACTGTTAGGCGTGAGTCATCATGCTTCTTGAGGCACAATTTCCCAGCTTAATAAGTGATCTTTTATTTATATATATTTTTTTTCTTTTTCTTTTCTCTTTTTTTTTTTATATATATATTTATGGCATTTTGGTCTTTGTTTCCATCCCAAGAAATGTGTAAGTGTAAAGTGCATATTATCTAAGGCAAAAAATGCAAGATAAAATATCTCCTCAATTTTACTTACTTAGCCTATAATTTTCAAACAAGATCTATTATTTCAACTAAGTTTAAGATGTCATAATTAAGGCTTTCTTAATTTCTAAGATACATCTTAATTTTCTTTAAAATAGATCAAAACTTTGTTTCTTATTTCAAAAAGTTTTTATTTTTTATTTTTTTTTTTTTAATTTTTCTAAAAGAAAAGTAAAAGAAAGAAAGTCTAAAAACTCTATGTTAGTAAACCCTCCCCCACACTTATTTCATGCATTGTCCTCAATGCATCATGATATATGTATGCATGAAACAAAATGGAAGGGAAAGGAAAAAAAATTACCTCAAGGTGGTGGTTCCGGTGGTGGTCGGATTGGTCCACGGAACATGGCCCAATCATCTTTTCTTTGGGTTTTCAGGAACCCACCAACCATATCAGAAATATGACCCACTAAAAAGATGCATGCGTGTGTTATTTTAATTATGTACATGCCCCCATCTAATTTTAAGATTTTCCAAATAATTTCAGACTCAAATTTATCAAATTCCTTGTCACAGAATGGAGTATGAACTGATAGAACTGTTGACTTGGACTCAGAAAGGAACACCGACTCAGGATTATGATTTAAATCAAGTGATGGTTCAGGAGTCGAAGTGAAGTCAGAAATTGTGTCCAAGTCAAGAAATGAAAACTCAAGTCCACAATCAGAGTTCAACGATGGAATGTGACTTTCTAAAAGTGATATCTCTTTACTTCCAATTTTAAGAAATTCAAGCTCATCACCGTACAATTCTTCAAAACTTAAGTCAACATCTTCCTTAAGAATTGTACAATCAGTTTCAGAAGTAAAGAGATTGAGAAAATCAAGGTCACATTTGAGTTCAATTCCACAAGATGGAGAACTTGCCAGAATGTCAATGGTATCTTCGGAAGTGTAAAATTGGGCAAGTTCAACATGATCCTCAAAGATGGATGATTCACTTTCATTGTGAATTGTGAAAGGATCCAATGTCGACTCCAGGAAAAGATTGAAGTGAGGTAAAGATACCGGAGTCATTATGGAATCAGGAAGAAAGATTGAAGCACAAAGTTGGGGTTCAAGATCACATTCCTCATGTAATTCAATTAAATGTAGAGAACTTGCCAATTTATCAATGGGATTTTCAGAAGTATGGAATTGGCCAAGTTCTATGTGATCATCATAAAAGATTGGTGATTCAATTTCACAATGGATGGAAAATGGATTCAATTTTGACTTTGGAAATGGATTGAAAACCGGTAAGGATATGGAAGTCATGATTGAATCAGGAAGTAAGTTGGAATCATCAAGTGAAAGTTCAGAATCAAATTCATGTTCCAGTTCAATTTCAGGAAAAGGAAAACTTGCCAAATTATCAATTGGATCAGAAGTGTGGACAAGTTCAGGTAAGTGTGCTGAAATTGAATCTGGACTTCCAAGACTACATGACTCTTTGGATTTAGAGTGGCTAGTGACATTAGAAAGAGGATGAGAATGAAGAGTTTGGATCATCAATTCTATGTCACGATTCCTAGCATTTTGAGCATTGGTCATGTCTTCAAGCATCTTTCCATAATCGATGATTTCATTGTTTTGATGGAAAGAGGAAGTGTTGTCTTGGAAGTGTGAGTCAAAAGTGTGTGATGATGGAAAAGTTGACTCACACAAGAAATCTTTACTCGGTTCACAAGCAAATGGTTGTTCATTATGAAAAGGTGGAACTGAGTAAGATTCTTGAGAATATGGTGGAATTGGAGAGACAAATGGTTTTTGAAGTTGTTGCTCAACTCTCAGTAAATTGGCTTCTATACTCCTTTGCAACTCAGATTTTTCTTCAAAGGGAGGTTCAGAAAAAGGAGTATATGAAGTGGACTCAGGAAATGAATATGGTGGACAAGGTGAATATGGTGGACAAGGATTTTGATAATTTGACTCGGGGTACTGGAATCCCCAATTACTCGGTAAAGAGTTGAAATTATTTTGGACATTATAATTATTAGATGGGGGGTATGGGTCGTATTGATTCGGATAAGGCCAACCCGGTGTATGTGGTTGGTGCATATTATAAAACACCGGGTTGGAATTATCCGAATATGGAGTATGTGTGACATATGGATGGAAAGAATTGTAATTGTAAGCCATATCACACAATCACAAACAAAAATCAAACAAACAAACAAACAAAAGAAAGAAAGAAAATTCTAACCTAAGTTAGGGTAGACTTAGACCTAGACGACTCCTAACAAATAGATCGTCCACGGGAGGTTCAGTGTAGACTCTAACCACAAGCTAATCAGCCAGGGAAGGGTAAGGTTGGTGGGAGGTTTTCCGTCCGGAGACGTTCCTTAATTAAGTAACCAGCAACCTTCGGGCTTTCGGCCCTCAACCCCTTTCCTAGACACCGATTTTGCAAGAGTTAAATTCCAACACTTTTCCCCCTTAGGATAATCTCCTAAGTGAGTCCGAGATGTCCCTAGGGCCAACGTCTACTTTTTATTAATTTAGGCTTGGGTTAGTGAGTGCTTGGGTTGTGGTTTTCGGGCTAAGGAAAGGGTAATGACCTCCCCCACCTTATCTTATTTACGGGTATGCCCTTAAATTTGAATTGTGCAAGTGTACAAGAAATATAGCTAGAATACACTCAAAGCAAGAAAATCAAGCAAGAGTTTGTCCTAGTCTAAATGCAATGCAAACACGTACCTTGCCTCCACGCACTCTTCAACAGTAAAAGTAAAGAATTGAAAGACACGTGCCTAAAATGCAAGTGTCTAAACAATTTTTAGCAATTATCAACCAATTTTTACTGTTGTATTAATTAACAGGAATACAGTGAAGTATACAAGAAATCAAGTATAGAAGCAGTTGTATCTTGCAGAGCAGAAGCCCCTGCAAAAATTTTGTCAGAAGTGAGCTCTTTTGTGCCGCGTTTCCACGGCAAAGCTTGTGGATCCGCGGCACTCCAGAGGGATCCTGGGCTCTGCTTTCTTGAGCAGAGGCCCAGGTCCACTTATATGTAACTGCAACAAAGATTTTCCTGTTTCTTGACCTGTAACCTGCAAACAGAGAAGAAGAATCGTTTAGTACTTCACTTTACAACAAAAATAACGTCGCTCTCCCCGGCAACGGCGCCATTTTGTTTAGACGTAAAAGGTGTACTTATTATGTGTATAGAATGTGATTGATGTACCCTTTCTTGTCTCCGCTATAGCCTAGGGCTATACCGAGTCGGATCTCAGGGAGAGCTAGTGTAGAAACGTTACGATACTCGTGAGAAGATAAAACGAGAACTCTTCTTTGTTTACAAGAATAAAGAATCAAAAGAAAAACAAATAAAAGAATTGGTGGCTATGTTCATGGTGGAAATCGGGAGAAATCAAGATTGAGATGGATTTGAACTAACAACTAAAAAGAAAGTAAAATCAAGAAAACTTTGAATGCAAGAAATCCATGACTAGCTAACCTTAACTACCTTGCTAAACTAACTAAACTCCGTGATAGTGATGCGTGCCTCATGTTGATTCATCGGCATGTATTTGTCTTGCTTGTGATCTAATTACTTTCCCACTAAGATGATGGGGATTCATTCTTGGACTTGTCTTGTAGCCTCCATAGATGGTCATCGGCCTACAAGATAGACTTTCACTAATGGAATCACAAGAGATACACTCAAGGGATGCAAATGAAGAACATACAACTTTCACTAATGGAAGTAGTGAAGTTGTACATCAATTAGCATATTGGTGCTCCATCTCCATGTTCCATCAAGGCACTAGTTCAAAGACTAGGCTCTACATGAGGCACACATGAATCATATGGAGAATTACAACAAGATTCTTGCCAAGAAATGAAACAAAACCCATCGGAGAAGAGAAGATCATACAAATTGCAAGATGAAGTAAAGCAATCACCCATGAGTTAGGAGTTAGCAAGAGTAGTGGTTAGCTAGTACATGGAACAAGAAATTAGCTACTAGACATTACAAAAGCAAAGCAAAGCATGATTGAATTGCTAGAAATTAACAAAGCAAGTAACAAAGCAAAATAAAAGCAAGTGAAGAAGACAAACTAGAATCAAGCTCAAGTAGATATGTAGAGAATGGATCAATCCTTGTATAGCTCCAAGTTGTCACTCCTTGTTGATACAAGCTCTCTCTCTCATACAAATCTCTCTTGCAATGAAATCTAGGGAGGAGAAGAGAGATCTAAAGAAAGAAAACTAGAGAAAAACAACTAAAAATTACAAACCCTAAACTAATCTCCTCTCTTCTCTGATCAGTCTCAGCTCGCAGGTCTTCATAGGGTATTTATAGGAGAAATGGGAAGCTTCCAGAGAGATGTTTGTTGCCACAAAATTCGGATCTCAACGGCCACTGTACGGCCGCGCCCAAGTCGCGCCCCGCGGCAAGATCTGGGCCGTTGGTCCAGATCTTTCTGGTACAGGTTGTTGCAAGTTAGTTTGGCCACGTGGTATGGTTAGAATCTTGGTTTGTTGCGAGGATCTCTCTGGATCTGGATTGAGATTTGGCTTTATCCTTAATCTTGATTAATCACTTAATTAGTGTTAATTAAGTGATTATTCGAATATCTCTCCATTAAATGGTGTACCTGCAAATAAGTAGAGAAGAGGAGTAAAAATCACTTATTTATTTGTATTATGCATGGAAGTTATGATGTAAAATATGCACTTTTGTGTACTAATCAGTTTGCGATTGGTTTATTTGTGTCATTTACTTGCTTTTATTCATTACTATATTGTCGATCAATACTCATACAACAAAATTGCATTGCGCACCTCAAACTCTTATCTAGAGGAATCACGAGGAAGGAGTTCAGAGCCCTTCACGGGGTATTCGGCTTCTAATCTTGTTTCGGGTGATCTTTGCATCATAACATTTTAAATTTGTGCATTGATTAGCATTATCACCTATTCACCCCCCCTCTAGGTGATTTCAATTGGTATCAGAGTAAGGACTCTATTTTTTGGCTTCACATCCTTAGAGAGATCCTATAATTTGCTAATCACTATTTTCATATCTTCATTCATACACTAGTAAAGATGGCCGATAACATTAAGACCCCTCCAAAATTTGATGGACTCAACTTTCCCATATGGAAAGTTAGGATAACCATTTTTCTACAATCTCTAGGTAGTCTAGTTGCTAAGTCTTTGACCAAGCCTTTTGTTAGACCCGAAAGTGAGGAGGACACTTGGTCCGAACTTACCTTCAAGGAATTTGATGCTAATTCAAAGACTCAAAATGCCTTACTCTCAGCTTTGAATGAGGATGACTTAACACGGGTTATCCATTGCAAATTCGCCTATGAGATTTGGCAACACTTAGTGGTCACTCACGAGGGAACATCACAAGTCAAGAGAGCTAAAATAGATCTCTTGCGTTCTCAATATGAAAGCTTTAAAATGCTAGAAGATGAATCTATTGATAATATGATTACCAAGTTTACTAAGATTACAAATGCTCTTTCTTCTTTAGGTGATGAAATAAGCAACGACTAAAAGGTGCGTAAGGTGATCGTGCTCTTCCTTCATCATGGGAAATCAAAGCTACCATCTTGAAGGAGTTGAATGACAAAGACGAGATGGAGCTCATAAGTCTTATTGGAAACCTTAAGACTCATGAAAAGGAGAAGAAAGCTAGAGAAGATGCGGTACCTCAAAAGAAAAAGTCAATAGCTTTCAAGTCTTCCTCCTCCAACTATGATGATGAAGAAGATGAAGAAAATAATGAAGAGCTATCTCTCCTTGTGAGAAATGTAAAGAGAATGTACCGCAAAAATAAGCTCAACTATAGAAGGCGATGGGAAGGGAAGGAGGAGAAAAAAATCATATGCTACAACTGTCGGAAACCCGGACACATCATGACCGATTGTCCAGATTTCAAGAAAAAGATGTCTTCCTCCTTGAAGCAAAAGAGGCCGGTTGAAAAGAAGGTGTACAAAGCCACTTGGGATTCGGAAAGTGAATCCGAAGATGAAGTCGACACGGCAAATGTGTGTTTCATGGCAAACACACCAAAGGTAACTACCCAACCACTTGATAATGAAAGTAAAATAAGTAGAGAAATGTTAGTGCATGCTTTCGTTGAACTTTCAGAAAGTTTTGATGATAAAAGGGCAGAGTGTTCAAAACTGAAAAAGGAAATTGAAATGCTTAAAAATTAACTTACAATCTCTTCAAAAGAAAAGGATAAACTATCTTCTAACCTTATTTCAACGCAAAGAGATTTTGATGCCTATAGAATTGCTTGTAAAGCTAAATATCCTAAAATTGATGAAAATGAGTTTTCCATGTTAAAAACAAAAATCAATGATTTGTGAAATGTTTTAAAAGAATGTGCTTTTAACAATACTAAATTAGAAGAAATGTTTTCACAGAAGCATATGCATACTCCACATGCTAAAAATGATAAAACATCTCATGCCAAAACTTCACATGTTCATCATGCCAACACTTCTTATGTCAATCATGCTAAAACTACTCATGCTCATAATTCACATGTTCGTAAGCCACATGCTCATTATGCTTTTAAATATAGAAGAATTTATAAATGTATTTATTGTGGCCGGAATGGTCATTTAGCTAAATTTTGCTATGATCATATAAATAGTACAAATAATCTTGTGTGGGTTCGAAACACTAACTCTTTAGGACCCAAGAAAATATGGGTACCAAAATCAAGTCTTAAATTATTTGATGTAGGTACACACCAAGGCTCCAAGACATAAGGAGCGGTGGTACCTTGATAGTGGTTGTTCAAGGCATATGACATGGGACATCAATAATTTCACAACCCTATCAAGGTACGATGAAGGTGGCACCGTCACCTTCGGAGATGACTCCAAGGGCACCATCATCGGTATAGGTAACATTAAGATTGGTGCATCTCCTTTAATAGAAAATGTAGTTCTTGTTGATGGGCTTAAACATAACTTGCTTAGTATTAGTCGACTATGTGATCGTGGTCTTAAAGTTGTGTTTGATGAATCTTCTTGCAAAATTTTTGATTGTAAAACCAATGATTGTATTCTTACTGGATTTCGTGAAAATAATGTCTATATTATTGACATGCTTAATTTGGATTGTTCTACTAAATGTTTAAATGCTTTTGATGAGATTTCATGGTTATGGCATAGAAGATTAGGACATGCATCTTTTGATCACCTTGCTAGAATTAATTCTAAGGAATTGGTGAAGGGTATTCCTTGTTTGAAGTTTGAAAAAGACCGCATTTGTGGTGCGTGCCAACTTAGAAAACAAACCAAGTCTTCTTTCAAACCAATCAAAGATATCATGTCATCTAGGCCTTTAGAATTGATTCACATAGATCTTTTTGGACCAACTAAAACCAAAAGCTTAAACGGAAATAGATATGTTTTTGTTTTAGTTGATGATTTTTCTCGTTTCACTTGGGTTTTCTTTTTGGAGCATAAAGATCAAACTCTTTCGTATTTTAAGATTTTTCGAAAGAGGGTTGAAAAAGAAAAAGGATTTTCGATTTTACGGATAAGAAGTGATAGAGGTGATGAATTTGTTAACCAACTCTTCATGACTTATTATGATGAAAGGGAATTAAGCATGAAATGTCATATCCTAGAACTCCACAACAAAATTGAGTAGTTGAAAGGAAGAATAGAACTCTTCAAGAAATGGTTAGGACTATGATAAGTGAATATGGGCTCCCTCAATACTTATGGGCCAAGGCCGTAAACACCGCATGCTACATACCAAACCATATTTATTTGTGTAAAAATACTTTCAAAACCTATTTTGAAATTTATCATTTAAGTAAACCAAATGTTTAATACTTTAAAGTTTTTGGATGCAAGTGTTTTCTTTTGAATACTAAAGATAATTTGGGTAAATTTGATGCTAAGGATTATGAAGCAATCTTTGTTGGCTATTCTACTAATAGCAAAGCATATAGAGTATTCAATAAATCATCTCATACTATTGAAGAATCTATGCATGTTAAATTTGAAGAATCTAATGCTATTATTGAGAATGTTGTAGAGATTGACTCATTAGGTGAGGACATGGAGAAAATATCCTTGAAGGACTCACCCATTCAAGATGACAAGCAAGAACCTATTGGTGAAGTTCAAAAGGATGAAGTGGAACAATCACAACTACTTCCTAAAGATTGGAGATACGCCTTAAATCATCCCAAAGATCTCATCATAGGTGATGTATCAAAGGGGGTAACTACTCTCTCCAAACTCCATAATTTGTGTGGAAATTTTGCATTCATATCTCATTTTGAACCCAAAAACATCCTCGAAGCCGAGGGTGATTCATATTGGTTGCTAACTAGCAAGAAGAGCTCAATCAATTTGAGCGCAACCAAGTTTGGCACCTTATTTCTAGACCCCATGATAGACCAATAATTGGTACTAAGTGAATTTTTAGGAACAAGTTGGATGAGTCAGGAAATGTTATTAGGATAAGGCTAGGTTAGTGGCCCAAGGTTATACTCAAGTTGAAGGAATTGACTTTGAGGAGACCTTTGCACCCGTAGCACGGCTTGAAGCCGTACGGATCACACTAGCTTATGCATCTTTTAAAAATTTTAAACTTTTTCAAATGGATGTAAAAAGTGCATTTTTAAATGGTTTTATTGATGAGAAAGTTTATGTTGAATAACCTCTCGGTTTTGTGGATCATGTACATTCAAATTTTGTTTTCAAGTTAGATAAAGCATTGTATGGTTTAAAACAAGCTCCAAGAGCTTGGTATGAAAGGCTTTCTAGTTTTCTTCTTTCAAATGATTTTGTTAAAGGCAAAGTAGACACCACATTATTTACTAAACATGTTGATAATGACATTCTTATAGTTCAAATATATGTTGATTACTTTGCAAGGAGTTTGAATAATGCATGCAACGTGAATTCGAGATGTCATTAATGGGTGAATTGAACTATTTTCTTGGACTCCAAATCAAGCAAATGTGTGATGGGATTTTCATATGTCAAGCCAAGTACTCCAAGAAACTCATCAAGAAATTTGGGCTTGAAGACTCAAAAATTTGCAACACTCCCATGGCCACCACCACCAAGCTTGATAAGGATGACCAAGGTAAGTGTGTTGATATAAAATTGTATAGAAGAATGATTGGTAGCTTGTTGTATTTGACGGCTAGTAGGCCGGATATTATGTTTAGTGTGTGTCTTTGTGCTAGATTCCAATCGTGTCCCAAAGAATCTCATTTAATTGCGGTAAAACGCATTTTCGTTATATTAAGGGCACTATTGGAATGGGTCTTTGGTATCCGAAAATCGGAGAATTTTCAATGACGAGTTTTTCGGATGCCGACTATGCATGTTGTAGAGTGGATAGGAAGAGCACTAGTGGAACATGTCAATTTCTTGGTAATTGTCTTGTTTCATGGTCTTCCAAGAAACAAAATTCGGTAGCCCTCTCAACCGCCGAGGCGGAGTATGTTGCGACGGGGGCTTGTTGTGCACAAGTCCTTTGGATGAAATATACTCTCCTTGATTATGATTTGCATTATGACCATATAAAAATATTTTGTGATAATACTAGTACTATTCATATGACTAAGAATGCAAATCAATATAGTAAGACCAAGCACATTGAGATTCGATATCACTTCCTTAGAGATCATTTTGAGAAAGGTGATATTGATATTGATTATGTTTCTTCCGATTTTTAACTTGCCGATATTTTCGCTAAACCACTTGATTATAATAGATTTTCTTTTATATGTGGTGAACTTAATGTTTGTGTTGTTGAATAAGGAAGTTTTCTTGTTAATATATCCCTTTTTGATGTATGACAAAAAGGGGGAGAAATATGTGTTTTATTGGTGTGATGTTGTTTATGTGTTTCATTGTGTGATGTTGTTTATTCAAAATTTTTCAAAAATTCAAAAATTCTCTCATAACAAATTGTTTTATACTTTGTTTAATATAACATTATTTGAGGGGGAATTTTTACCTCCCTTTTATATCTTGTTTTATAGCCTATATGTTTTGTCATCATCAAAAAGGGGGAGATTGTTGGCCCAAAAGGTTACACTCTCTATTTGTTTAAGTTTTGATGATAACAAAACACATAGAAGCTATTTGGTACTAATAAGTTGTTTAGTATGAGTTTCAGGTTTGTACTAGTCATGATAGCCTTTTTAAGCTTATTGCAAGGATTATGATGCTAAAAGGCAAATGGCACATGAGGATGTTTTTATAGGAGAGAAGGCTCTAGAGACTTCCTTTCTCAGTTTTTATAATTTTTAGTTTGTTAAAGGATAGTGTATAGTGTTGAAGCTCAATATTCCCCACACAAGATTTTGCACATGATTTTTCTAAAGATATTTCTCCTATATTGATTGGAGTTCATTTTTGCATCATTTTCCACTTCCATATCATGCTTTATGGAAATAAAAATAAGATTATTATTGCTTTTCTCTCTCATTTTTCAGGTCCACCATTAATGCAGATGAAGGCCCACAATCAAGGAATTTTCAAGGAATTAATGGAATTAATTAAGGAGCCCAAAAGAAGAAGCCCAGGTCTGGAGTCGTCCACGAATATCCCCAACTTTCTAGAAGATCCAGCGAGGCATATGGACCGTAACAGAATGGCAACAGAAATCGTTGGCGCAACGGCCAAGATTCTGTCGCGAAAACGCGGCTCTGGCCGCGGATCCGCGGCAAGAATCTGGCCGTTGAGGCAGCGTTTAATCCCACGGCCGAGATTTGAGGACCTCATCTCCTGAAGCCTATAAATAGACCCCTAGGGCCTCTGCGAAAAAGGGAGGAGAGAAGAGGAGAGAGGAGGAGAGAAGAGGAAAGAATAGGAGAGAAGAGCTTGTATTTTTGAGAGAATTGTAGGGATTTTCTCTAGCTTTCTTTAGTGCTCTTGTAATCTTCTTTCTCCTTCTAGAATTCTGCAAAGAGAGAGAGTGTGTGAGATCTTGTAATTGAAGCGGTGACAACTTGAATGCAAGGATTGATACATCTTTCTTCTCATCTTTACTTGTTCTAGTGCTTTACTTTTTTGTGCTTTACTTTCTTCAAGCTTTTATTACCATTGCATTTTCTTCTACAATGAATTGTTGTGTGCTTTTCATTTCAATGTCTAGCTAACTCTCTAACATGACTAGCTAACCACTAACTTTACTAACTTCTAACTCTTGGGTGATTGCTAATTCATGTGATTCATTGGATGCTTTATTGTAGTCTTATAATTTCAAGTCTCTATTATCCCCAATGAAGATGAATTACTTTAATTCTTGGCAAATGCTTGTTTTCATTCCATATTTTTCATGTGAGCCTCATTTAGAGCCTTGTCTTTAGAACAAGTGCCTTGATGGAACATGGAGATGGAGCACCTAACTATGCTATTTGTAGTACAATTTTCTTGCTTCAATGCTAGCTCGAGTATGGCTTTGAATGACTAATGAATCTTATATCTTCTTCCTTAGCATTCCCTTGAGTGACACGCCTTGATTCCACCATTGAAAATCTATCTCGGGAGCCGATGAATCAATGAGGCTACAAGACAAGCCGAGAAGATCACTCATCCTCTACATGGGAAAATATTTTGACCAAACAAGTAAGACAAACCTTTGCCGATGAATCAACGTGAGGCATGCATCACCCTATGAGATTAGTAAGTTAGTAAATTAGAAGAGTTAGCTAGTCATGGTTTTTTCTCTCTAAAAGTCTTTCAAAGTTTCCCTTCTCAAAGTTTCTTTTCAAGCTAGTAAAGTTTTCCAAGTTCATTTCATTTTCCTTTCCATCCTTTCCTTTTATGCAACAAAATCCACAACGAATTTTTCCTCTACTTTCTATGTCATTTTGTTTTTTCTTGAACATAGAAGAACTTTCATTTTCTTTCTTCAAACAAACTCAATTTCGAAACCGTAAAGCTTCCATCGCAAGCTCTCCCTGAGGATCGACCCGTAATAGCTTATGCTACGACGGTGATTCGGAAGGAGTAAAGAAAAATTGTGAATACACTTTGGAGTTTTTGAGCATCACATACAAGCATAGAAGGTTGACTCTAAACCCTCTCTCTGTGAATATTAGTACACTCCTACCTTCCGAACAGAATTTTTGGCGCCGATGCCGGGGAAAGCAACGGTTTTCATTTGAGTTAAGAACTAAACGAATTTTCTTCTCTATTGCAAGTTACAGGTTGAAGAAACAGGAAACAAAGTACTGCAATAACATATAAGTGGTCTTGGGCCTCTGCTCAAGAAAGTAGAGACCAAGTACCCTCTGATTTGTCGCGTTTTCTCGACTAAAGCCGCGGATCCGCGGCAAAGAGGAGTTGACTACTAACTGGTTTTGTGCAGGGTTGCTTGCTTTGCAAAAAGACAGCTGCTGCAAATCTTATTTCTTGTATGCTCTCACCAGGATCCTGCTAATAATCAACAGTAAAACATTTATTGAAAAGTTTAAAAATTGATTAGACGTTTGCATTTTTAGGCACGTGTCTTTTCAATTCATTTACTTTACTGTTGAAGAGTGTTGGAGCAAGGTACGTTCGCATTTGCATTTAGAATAGGACTCACTTCTTGGTTGATTTACATCGCTTTGAGTGAACCTTGTTTGCATATATTGTACACTTACACAAAATTGATCTTAAGGGCATCACCCAATAAACAAGATAAGGTGGGGATTTTATCACCCTTTCCTTGGCCCAAAAATCATCATCCAAGCACTCACAATCCCAAGCTTTTTAATAAAATCTGATAGACGTTGGCCCTAGGGGCATCCGGACTCAGTAGGAGATCAGCTGAAGTTGGAAATTGTTTTTGATTCATACTCCAGTCAAATCAGTGTCTAAGGTTGGGGATTAAGAGGTTATGCCTCGAAGATACCGTGGTTTGGCGTAATAAAGGCCCATTGCTTACACATGGATACCTCCCACCGTATTTTGCCTCTACCTGGCTGATTAACTGTGGTCTGACTCGAGCAATAACCTTCTTTGGTTCATCGAACAGTTAGGAGTCGTCTGGGTCCAGGTATCCTAGATAGCTTGTGATTGCTTTTTCTTTTATTGTTTGTTATTTTTCTTTTTCGCTTGTGTGATCGGTGAACGTTATCTGTGATTGTGTATGCAAGAGTGGTACTGGGATCCAAATTCTGCAAGACTTGTTAGGATTTCTACACTTGCACAAACACCACCACCTGACACAATCCCAATCATGGCAAACAACACTTCGCTTCAAGATAAGTTCTACCAAATCCGCACTTCACTTCCATTATGCATTCTTCTCCCTGTAACCAATGGAAATAATTTTGAGCTGAAGCCACAATTCATAAATATACTCCCGCGATTTCATGGCCTAGAGTCCGAGGATGCATATTTCTTTATTCGTGAGTTTGAAGAAGTATGTGTGATGATGAAAATTTTCCAATTAACTGAGGACGCTGTTAGACTAAAGGTTCATACCCTTTGCGCTCAAGGATATAGCTAAGAAATGGCTCTACAATCTTCCCGCCAGTTCGATCTCTTCATGGGATGATTTTGTAAAAGTCTTTCTTAAGAAGTTCTATCACATTCATAAGACAGCCCTCATGAGAAAAAACATTATGCAGTTCAAGCAGGAATCAAATGAACCATTTTGGAAATATTTCGAACGTTTCAAAGACTTACTAGCCCTATGTCCTCATCACGGCATAGAGAAGTGGCGGCAGAGCCAAATTCTCTATGACGGACTTGATTACCAAACAAAGACACTCCTTGAAACCATGTGCCAAGGGGAATTTTTAAAGAAAAATAAAAATCAGGGTTGGGACCTCTTTAAAGCCTTAGCCGAAAAAACAATTCAGTAGGAGTCATGTCTAGAAAAACCCACTCCCACCACTTCTAGAACTGGTATGCATTCAATAGAATCCTCCATAGCTGTCGAGGCTAAAATAACACAATTGATGAAGAGGATAGAACTGCTTGAATCTAGGGAACCCACTGCTGTGAATCAGGTCAACCCACCACCTGTGGTCAACCCGAGTTGTACCTATTACCATGATCTTAACCATCTGTTCGAAGAGTGTCCTATTTACCAGTCTCAAATGTATCAAGAAAATACGAATGTTGCATACACCAGACCCAACTACAATCCATACTCCAAAACATACAATTCGGGATGGCGAAACCATCCAAATTTTTCCTGGAGTCAGTCTGGTCCTGAGCAACCAAGGCAACGATTTTCACATCAATATCCTGCTCAGTCTCCTCCACCCAGTTTCCACCAGAATCCACCAAATCTCCAATCATATCAGAATCCACCACATTTTCAAACAAACTTCTAGCCCACATATCAACAACATCAACCACAAAATCATCCAGACAAAAGAATGACAGATTTGGAAAAAATGATCGAAATCCTATCCAAAACTCAGGCTTCAATGATGACCAACCACCACCAGGATATGAACAAATTACAAGTCCAGATAGGTCAATTGGCTAATTCTTTAAATGAACGACAAAAAGGAATGCTACCTAGTCAGCCATTGCCCAATCCAAAAAATCACTTCTCTCTGCATGAAGTTGAAGACATAGACCCCAGTCAATGCAACACTGTTCATATTTTGAGATCTGGAAAGCGGGTAGATAATAAGGTTTCAAATCAACCCACAAAATCAGTGTCAAAATCAACACCTCCTGTTCCAGTACAACCAACTCAAGACAATTCATCTTCAAGTTCACAACCATCAACTTTCAAATCCAAAGAAAAAGAAAAGACAGATGAGCAACCATACAAGCCTATTGCACTATTTCCAAATAGGCTAGCAAACCAAAAGCTGAATGCTCATATGGAGAAGATAAGAGAAATGTTCAATCAGGTCCAAATCAATGTACCTCTTCTTGATGCCATACAACAAGTTCCATCATATGCCAAATTTTTAAAGGAAATGTGCACCAAGAAGAGGAAAGCAAATGTCCCTAAGAAAGTCTTCCTAGCTTCAAACATAAGTGAGTTGCTCACTGGGCCAATTCCTGTGAAGTATAAAGACCCAGGGAGCCCAACCATTTCTTGTATCATAGGACAGACCACTATCAATAGGGCATTACTTAATTTGGGGGCCAGTATCAATCTTCTTCCCTTTTCTGTGTATCAACAACTAGGGTTAGCCGACCTCCGTCCGACCAAAGTTACTATACAACTGGCTGATCTCTCTATAAAGATTCCCAAAGGGGAGATTAATGATATCCTTGTCCGGATTGGGGAGTTTATTTACCCTGTTGATTTCATAGTTCTTGAGACACAACCTGTGTCTAACTCCAATCATAGGGCTCAAACTCCTGTTATCCTAGGGCGACCATTCCTTGCTTACTGCCAATGCCATCATCAATTGTAGGAATGGATCCATGAGGTTAACTTTTGGGGACATGACTAGAGAAGTGAATGTCTTCAACCTAGACAAATAACCTCATAAGATAAGAGATCAAACATTTGAGGTAAACTTTGTTGAAAACAATTATGATGAAGAGAGTGAAGATTCAGAAGATGAGTCACTGTTTCTTAATGAATTATTTAAAAATGAATGTGATTATCTTGATGTCAAAGATCCTAATGTTAGAGTACCCTTTAAAAAGGGAAAAATTGATTTGAATATCTTCACTTTCAATGAGCCAACCAAGAATGTATCGCATGAGGATATAATTCAAGAACCTCCGATTGACATACTCTTTGAAAACCTCTTCGAAGAAGAACTCATGTGTTTGGATGAACCAACTAGGGATCTTTTGATTAATTGCACATCTCTAGGGGAAAGTGTCGACCTCAGCTTTGAGGAGATATATGGAGCTGAGTTAGAATTCCTAAGCATTCATAATGAAGAAGTTCCAAATGAGAAAAGTGGTGGTTACAAATTTTTGAATAATGATTGTAGCGATGTGAGGAAGAAACACCTAAAGAAGGTGAGACTGGGGAGGCAGAAAATTAAAATGACAATACAATTGGCCTTCCAATTGTGTCTTATAAAGAGAACCCATTGGAATGATGGGAAAAGAGCTAGAGGGATAAGACCGAAAAAGTCCTAGGTGTGGGAGATACTTCATGTTGTACATTTTCCCTGTTTTCCCTGCATATCATTTTGGGACCCCTTTTGTAAATAATAAAAATAAAACAAAAAAAAGTATAAAAGAAAAAATAAAAATAAAAAAATAATAACTTCAAATAAGTGGACTTTGGTGCTAAATGGCACCAAGAGTTCCCTCTCTTCATGAATCCCTTTTAATCACCCTAGGGTTGTAAATATCTAATTCAACCTAGGGTAATTTTGGGAATTCAACTCTTTCAGCCTCCTATAAATATCATCTAACCCTGAGTCCTCCCCTCACACTAGATCTCATCTCAGATCTGAAACAACCCACTCGAGCGCCGCCCCTCAAATTTTTCTCCTCCACAGACTCATACTTTCTGCCGCGTTTTCTCTGGAAAAGCCGTGATTCTGTGGCCATCTCTTCTTCCCTGGTGCGCCGCCAAGGTTTGTTGCAGTCGCTGTTCCCTGCTCTTGGCCGATCCAATGCCCGATCGTCTGAATTCTCTGCCCAGTGCCCTCTGCAATTCGGATTTTATTTCCCCCACGTATTCCGGGGTGGTTTGCATCTACTTCTCCGATCTATTGTGTTGTTTCACATCCTTAGCATGGCACCATTACTTTTTGCTGAGAAAGATTATTCAAGGATTTTTAGTGATAACAATGGGTATGGGCATATTTTTATAGATAGAATCCGTGCTTGGGATTGGTATTCTCTTGTGTATGATAATTCCGATCATGATGCATTTTATTGTCCTGAGTTAGTGAAATCATTTTACACTTCCATTGATCATGCTTCGGTAAATTTCGACACGTACCAATTCGCGGTTCATATGCCCCTGGGTGACATTTTCATCACACTTCCTCTACTTGAGGAACTCACTCACGTCCCCTGTTACCCACAACACAGCGACCCCCTTTCTCTTATTGATTACATGTCCATTATGGGGGCCCACTGCACAGAACAAGACCGAGGGCTCAAAGCCAGTACCACTTTCCGTAATGTGCATTGCGTTGGTCGATGGATCCAACGCAATATTCTGGGACTGGACCACACCACTTCTTTCAACAGGCCTGTGCTGCAAATAATTCACGACCTCATACTAGGCAGCACACGGTCTGCATCAACAAAACCATCTTCCATTCTATCATTGCCAATTCCTCACGCACCCGTGATGCTAAACATTCACACCCTATTCTGATTACTCGTCTATGTAGGACTTTCCTACCGGATACTGTATTTGACACATATGATCGGGTGTTCATAGCACACGAGAGGGCTACTAGTGCCTATAATAGTTGTCTACATGCGGTCTAACCCCCTAGTGTCCAGCCCGAAGATGTGCCAGTGGAGTCCTCTTCAGAGGAAAGTTTAGAGGAAAAAGATGAGCCTGCCTTTTGGCAACAGGACCCCCCTGCAGATTCACGTGCCTTCATGTCTACCATTTGGCGGGGCATGAAGAAAATATTCAGGGGACAAGTTCGGCTAAGAAAATAAGTGGAGGAGCAAACATCTAGATTAGACCGTATTGAGGTCGGTCTTAGGCGTTCACAGTCAACTGGACCCAGCACCACCGCTGGTCCAAAACGACGACGAGGGTGACACTGTTCCTTTACCTATTTCATGCATATTTTATCTTGCATACATTGGAGACAATGCATGAGATAGGTATGGGGGTAGATAACTTAGGATTTTTATTTTCTTTTTTTGGATTTTTCATTTTCTTTTTAGGATTTTTCATTTTCTTTTTAGGATTTTCTTTTTAGGATTTTTCATTTTCTTTTTAGAAAAATCTTCTCAAAAAAAAAAGAGAGAGAGAGAGAGAGAAATTTTTGATCCATTTTTAAAGAATCAAACTTGATCTTAGGAATTAAGGATACTCTAAACTAAGATTTCTTAATATAAGTCGAAAAGAGGAGTTTTGTTAGATTTTTAGGTTAAGTAAAAAAGGATAAGAAAGATAGCTAGATTTTAATTCTCTCTTTAGCATTATATACATTAAACATATTGAGGGATTAATCAAAGATTTAGTGATTCTATTTACACATATATATAATTAAAAAATATAGAAAAATATATATAAATAAATAAATAAAATAATTACTTAGCCACTAATTAAGCTGGTTAGTTGTGCCTTAAGAAGTATGGCCAGTCACGCCTAAAGGTGGTTAAGTCCTTAGTATTCGTGGCCTAGTTTACTCGAGTCCTTGAACCTTAGGGATGTATCTTCATCTGGTGCCCTAAGACCGACTGGTTTGGGAGTCATCGGTAAGAGGCTCGCTACATGGGTAAATTAGAAAGCCTAAGGAAGCTAAGAAGGTGTAAATAAATTAAAAAAGAAAAAAATAAAAAATAAAAAGATTGTATATATTAGTAAATAAATGAACTTTAGTCTAAGAAAAATCCTTCGTATTTATAGATGTATATATACTAGGCTTGATGCAAAATTTGATTTTCGCTCTATTTCTTAAAAACTTAACCTAAGTTGAAGACAAAACTCTAAATAGACACTTATAAAAAGAATGACAAGTTTAGGGTAACCCGAAACCTATAGATCAAGGAAAATTCTTGAAAAATATGGATCATAAATTTTTTCACTAACATTTTTTCTTTTTTTGGATTTTGTGGGTGCAATCCGCTGAAAACCCTCAGGAGACAACACTCCTCCTCTAGGGTAACCTAGAGGTTTAACGGCTTGTTGCACGAGCTCAGTGCAATCGTGACACCTACGAAAGTGGTTCAATAATTTAGCTAGGATTGTTTTCTCTTTTTGCTTGGGGACGAGCAAAAGCTAGGTATGGGGATGTGATTGGAGTTCATTTTTGCATCATTTTTCACTTCCATATCATGCTTTATGGAAATAAAAATAAGATTTTTATTGCTTTTCTCTCTCATTTTTCAGGTCCACCATTAATGGAGATGAAGGCCCATAATCAAGGAATTTTCAAGGAATTAATGGGATTAATTAAGGAGCCTAAAAGAAGAAGCCCAGGTCTGGAGTCGTCCACGAATATCCCCAACTTTCTAGAAGATCCAGTGAGGCATACGGACCATAATAGAATGGCAACAGAAATCGTTGGCGCAACAGCCAAGATTCTGCCGCGGAAACGCGGCTCTGGCCGCGGATCCGCGGCAAGAATCTGGCCGTTGAGCCAGCATTTAATCCCACGACCGAGATTTGAGGACCTCATCTCCTGAAGCCTATAAATAGACCCCTAGGGCCTCTGCAAAAAAGGGAGGAGAGAGGAGGAGAGAAGAGGAGAGAGGAGAAGAGGAGAGAATAGGAGAGAAGAGCTTGTATTTTTAAGAGAATTGTAGGGATTTTCTCTAGCTTTCTTTAGTGCTCTTGTAATCTTCTTTCTCCTTCTAGAATTCTGCAAAGAGAGAGTGTGTGAGATCTTGTAATTGAAGTGGTGACAACTTGAATGTAAGGATTGATCCATCTTTCTTCTCATCTTTACTTGTTCTAGTACTTTACTTTCTTGTGCTTTACTTTCTTCAAACTTTTATTACCATTGTATTTTCTTCTACAATGAATTGTTGTGTGCTTTTCATTTCAATGTCTAGCTAACTCTCTAACATGAATAGCTAACCACTAACTTTACTAACTTCTAACTCTTGAGCGATTGCTAATTCATGTGATTCATTGGATGCTTTATTGTAGTCTTGTAATTTCAAGTCTCTATTATCCCCAATGAAGATGAGTTACTTTAATTCTTGGTAAATGCTTGTTTTCATTCCATATGATTCATGTGAGCCTCATTTAGAGCCTTGTCTTTAGAACAAGTGCCTTGAT
Source organism: Agave tequilana (assembly GCA_038442645.1). Classification (NCBI taxonomy): domain Eukaryota; kingdom Viridiplantae; phylum Streptophyta; class Magnoliopsida; order Asparagales; family Asparagaceae; genus Agave; species Agave tequilana. The sequence goes on along the minus strand of JAVJIF010014177.1, from coordinate 39,403 downwards.
GGAACATGGAGATGGAGCACCTAACTATACTATTTGTAGTACAATTTTCTTACTTCAATGCTAGCTCGAGTATGGCTTTGAATGACTAATGAATCTTGTATCTTCTTCCTTAGCATTCCCTTGAGTGACACGCCTTGATTCCACCATTGAAAATCTATCTCGGGAGCCGATGAATCAATGAGGCTACAAGACAAGCCGAGAAGATCACTCATCCTCTACATGGGAAAATATTTTGACCAAACAAGCAAGACAAACCTTTGCCGATGAATCAACATGAGGCATGCATCACCCTATGAGATTAGTAAGTTAGTAAATTATAAGAGTTAGCTAGTCATGATTTTTTCTCTCTAAAAGTCTTTCAAAGTTTCCCTTCTCAAAGTTTTCTTTTCAAGCTAGTAAAGTTTTCCAAGTTCATTTCATTTTCCTTTCCATCCTTTCCTTTTTATGCAACAAAATTCACAACGAATTTTTCCTCTACTTTCTATGTCATTTTGTTTTTCTTGAACATAGAAGAACTTTCGTTTTCTTTCTTCAAACAAACTCAATTTCGAAACCGTAAAGCTTCCATCGCAAGCTCTCCCTGAGGATCGACCCGTAATAGCTTATGCTACGACGGTGATTCGGAAGGAGTAAAGAAAAATTGTGAGTACACTTTGGAGTTTTTGAGCATCACATACAAGCATAGAAGGTTGACTCTAAACCCTCTCTGAATATTAGTACACTCCTACCTTCCGAACATATATATATAAGATATTTTTACAAACATATTTTAATACTTACAAACTCTATTTTATATAGTATACCAAGTCTTGATCAAAATTTATTTGAAAATTATTAAGTTCTTCAAAACCATCTTCAAAGAATCTGTTTTGGCCTGTTGCGGTCGACCGGACGGTCGACCGGCTCTGTTTCAGGTCAGAACGGTCGACCGGGCGGTCGACCGCACTTCTGACCGTTTGGGTGTGTGCATGTGTGCACGTTACCCGGTCGACCGGGCGGTCGACCGGACCCCATATCGGTCGACCGAGCTTCGGCCGACTGAAAGCACTTAAGTCTCTGTTTGGGACGGTCGACCGAGCGGTCGACCGTGGGCTGGCAACGGTCAAAAGTTTTTGAAAACCGGTCGACCGGCCGGTCGACCGTGACTATATTTCAGCCCAAATGGCTAGTTTTTTAAACACGTTTTAAAACGTGCTTTTCTTCTCTAAAAATTTTTAGGGCTGGATTTGGGTTTAAACTTTCCTAATTATTCATTATAACAGTTTACCTTTTAATCCGTACCTTTATCCTATAAATAGGGATGATTAGGGTTGAAGAGATCACAACAATCCTTTGCAAAAGAAATCAAGTTTAAGTCTTTCAAAAGAAGTTTTTGCTCTCAGTTTTTGTGCTCAAAATTCTCTCTTTTCTCTGAAGTTTTTGATTCAAAACTCTCTTCAATTTTGTTTTCTTTTTCACTTACAAAACTTGAGGTTCAATCCTACACATTATTCTCTAGGGTTTTTGTAAGGGAAAAAGTTTTTCAAAAGAGGATTTGTGGTCTTTTGATCACCAAGATATTCTTGTATTTGTAACTCCACTACCTCTGAATTAGAGGAGTATGATAGAGGAGTTGGGTGCTCCCTTGTGGTTGTAATTCTTTGTGAAAGTTATAGTGGGTCCATGGGGGTTAGCTCCTTTCCTAACCTAAACAAACTTATTTGCTAAATTTACATCATGTACTTTATCATAACAAAATTTAGCAAGGTGGCCCTTACGTCCACAATGTGTACAAGTGTACACATGAGCATACATAGTGTTATGTGTATGTATGTGTGAAGCATGTGTATGCCGTGGTTTGTGTGCATGTATAGGAGGAATATGTTTCTTTCAAAACATAGATTCCAAACGTATGTGGTTCATGGCACATTGGCTCAAAATGGAGCCCAAACAATTAACACTCTTCTTTAACATAGACATATCATTTTCAATCATGGAAGAAGAAGTGCATGCAATAGATAAGGTAGATGATGAAGCTACACTAGCATGACAAACATGAGTATCTAAATCATTTTTCAAAGAAGTATTTTTCTTAGAAACGAAATCTAGCTCTTTTGAAATAGAAAATATTTTGTTTTTCAAAGATTCATTTTTCTTTTACAACAAAATCAAGTTTTGAAAATATAACTTTATTTTTCTTCAAAACAATTTCACAATCATTTTCTTCAAAATTTCATTTTCTTTTAAGGCAAGGTTAAGTTGGGATTTCAATGAGTCATATTCATTCGAAATCTCAACCTTCTCTTGCAAAGCCAAATCAAGTTTTGAACACAAATCCTTATTTTTTTTGTTAAATCCAAAACTTTTCTTTTTCAAAGTTTTATATTTTTCTAGCAATTTTTCACAAACAATGGATAGTTCTTTATTTAAAGCATCGGCATCAACTAAATCATCACTGGAAGAACTAGCACGATCATCTACTTGAGTTTCTGAATTTACCTCAAGGGAGTCATTCCCTTGGACCATATAGCAATGTTGTTCGGATTCTCCTCCACTAGATTCCATCTCCACATGATTCGTCTTTTGGAGCGCGGGAGAGGTCAATGTGTTTCACACTGCAGAAGCGGAATCACAATGAGAAACTAAACACAAATATTCTTCGTTAAGTGTGCTTCAAGTATCGTTAGGGCTTGTGCATTGGCCTCTATATGCTTACTATTATCAAGATAGGATTTCCTGGTAGCGGTAAGGAAAACATGCAAACCTAGGGTTTTTAGGTACATACTCATCCTAAATTTCAATGTTCAAAACATCATACATGGGAGGGGTGTAATACCCCCTTTCCCGGAATACGTACTTAGTTACGTATTCGGCCCTTTGACCGTATCTTCCGATTTACCATCCGTATTTGACCGATTTTAGTTTCAAACATCATTTTATAATACTTTAGATTTTATGTGATTTTCTAGAATTTTCTGAAATTAAAATGAATTTCTTCAAAAACCGGTGTCGGCCAGTACCGCTGACCGATTTCCGAATTTTTATCTTCCAATCTGTTAGGAATTTCAAGAAAGTCCTTTAGACTTTATTGCTTAGAATCATATTTCCTACTTATATTATTTTTCTAAGAATTTTATAAATTTATGAAAATTATTTCGGTGTCGGTAAATTTCTGCTTCTGGGATTTTTAATTAAAAATCTACACAGTATTTCTTCAAACAGATTTCACCTTTAGTCTTCAAATATTTTTCTTGATTTTTGGTAAAATTTCCAGACCAATCCAAAATACTTGAATTTTTAGCATTTTTCCAAAATTTGCAAAAATTGATTTCCACTTCACTTGCCACCTCATCATTCCACTCACCTTACCTACCACCCACTCACACTCTCTCTTGCTCTCAGCTGACCAAGTGGCAAGGGAGAGGACACCTCACCCCACATTCTTGCAAAGAAACCCCTCACATCCACCAAATTGTCACCCCCTTCACAAAAACCCCAAAGTATATAATCACATGCATTTGCAAAATACCCTTCTTCTCACCTTCTCCATCAAAAGAGAAATTGCAGAAATCCTCTTCCTCTTCCTCCAGCAAAACCCTAGCCCTAGATCACTCCAATCCCTCCACTTTCTCCTCTAGATCACAAGGGGGTTCTTCAAGGCTTCATCCAAGGAGCACTTCTTCAACCTCAAGCTTCAACTACAAGCTTTGGAGAGAAGCCAACACCTCCAACCCTAAATCAAACTTCAGATCTGATCTTCCAGGTGAGTTCTTACTCACCAAGACCCAAATTAACAGCTCTACATGTTTAGGGTAGAAATCCAAGTTCATGTGTATGGTAAAAATCCAACCTTTAGGTCATATGAGCCCAATCCAACCTTTTCATGTAATTGTATTGATCACCATGACTAAACCTAGTTCTGATGTACTTACAATGTTATATCAGGTTCTCTTATGTTGTAAAAATCCCTACTTTTAGACTGTAGAGACCGATCCCTTCAGAATCTGGAATTCTGCTCTAATAGCAGAATTTTCCCGAGGACCGGTCGACTGGGAGTCGACCGGGACTCTGCCGATGTGCACAACCTGCACGACTTGAGCGGGCGGTCGACTGGCAGTCGACCGCAACTCGACCGGCCAAATCTGGAGCTCACGGCTCCCGCCCAGTCGACCGGCAGGCGACCGGGACTCAACCGCCAGTTCATTTCCCAGTCGACCGGCAGTCGACCGGAGGTCGACCGTTAGGCCAAATCCTGGGACAGTTTTCAGACTTGTTTCTTTTCTGACTTTTGGTATTTCCTGATACATGTACACTATACTAGTCTTGTTATATACATCATATCTATACCGTATGACATGTTACCTGATGGAAGTACTTTATTCATGCTTCATGACTTGTTACATGGTGGAACTTGTCTAATTCATGCTTCATGGCTTCTTGTTATATAATATCATCCCATAATTTGTTAAATATGAACTATCACCAACCCTTCATGCTATCCTTAAAACCAAGCATGAAGTATCTGACTTTTCATAAAATACACCAACTTACACATGGGTCGGGGGGAAATATGCGGAATATCGGTATGTGTTCGTGTTTACAGTGGTTTAAACAATATTGTACAAATATTGTTCCGGTCTGACCTGTGGTACGCCAGGGGACCGAGCAGGCTTCACTATTCAGGTTTCATTATTCAGGCTTCACTGTTCAGGCTTTATTACTTCCGGTTTCACCCACTGTAAACATAGTTCGTCGATATAACCGCTATTTCCAATAACAACCTTGTCATACTAGGATATGGATCTATGTGTTCTGGGACGCTGGGCCACATAGCTAGATATCACAGTAAGACAAGTAATAATAATAAGGCACTCATTGTATATTCATTTCATATGTCATTACCTTACATAGTTACATATCCTGACATGCATGGTTACTTAGTATTGCTCTTCTACCACTATTCATGATCCTATTGTCACTTGACTATTTTATTTCTCGTATTATGTCTTGACCCTTTGGATTTGCACATTCAGATTCAGAGGTCTGGAACGAGGTGGAGCCTTCCGCTGAGGACTTGGCTTACCTTGGAGATCAGTCCGACCAGTCCTAGATCCAGCGTGCCCGGCACTTCTTTTGGTTCACGTGGTCTCCATCCACACGTGAGCATTTTTGTATTTTTGGTTGTATCTTGTTTCTTTTCGGACTGGAGTTGTGATAATGGACACTGTATCGTGATTTTGTATATCATAACTTGTATAACTCTGTACTTTTACCTTATATGTTGGCATATGGTTGTGTCACGCTGTGTGTTATACTCTGTTGCTTGTTGTATTATTTGCTTAGCGTATATACGTGGGGGCTCCATTCGACCTACGTATATGCGTCGCAGTGACGTCTCCGTATCTTTGGGATCGGGGCGTTACAGGTTGGTATCAGAGCCTAGGCTCTCAGACCTAAAAGTACAACCAAGTGGCAAATTCTAACGATTTGCTTATGCCAACTGCAATGTACAAAGTTATAAGTCCATCTTGATTCCTTCGATTGATCAATTCCTTCGTATCCTAATTCCTTTCCTTGATTCCAATTCCAGATCTTATCCCTTTCGGTATGGAGAGACGTTCGGGTCGTAACAATGTCGGGCAAGTCCCGGATGGACCCGCGGGAGGAGAGCAGGTTGATGTCCTGAGCATCATTCGGGCTATGATGGAGACCCAGCAGCAGCAAGTGGAGATCCATCAGCAGCAGACTGAACTCCTCAGGCAGGAGTTAGCAGCCCCGAAGGAGCAGAAGCCGGGGAATATCTCAGATTTCCGGCGGCTACAACCGGCTACCTTCTCAGGAGTCGAGAGGCCTTTGGAGGCTGAGCAGTGGTTAGTGGACACCACCGATCTACTGAACGCCGCCAGGGTGCCCAAGGAGAGCCAAGTGGAGGTTGCAAAGATCCAGCTGAAGGACATTGCTCGGACTTGGTGGCTTGCAGAGGAGGCTCGCTTGAAGAAGCCTATTTCCTGGGATACCTTCTCCAAGAGCTTCTACAGTCGTTTCTTCCCCGTCACTGCTCAGAAAGACATGGAGGAGCAGTTCATCAGGCTTCAGCAGGGGGAGAGGTCCGTAGATGAGTATGCTGCTGAGTTCCTCAGGCTGAGTCGCTTCGCCCCCTATATGGTGTCAGATGAGGAGAAGAGGGCGAGCAGGTTCCAGCAAGGCCTACAGATGGAGATCCAGATGTATATGATGGCACAGCAGTTGAAGACCTATGCTGAAGTTCTTTCTATCGCTCGTGAGGTGGAGCGAGGATTTCAGAGGAAGCAGGAGAGCCAGGCCTTGAAGAGGCCGTTTGTGCCGGTGGGCAGAGGAGGACCATCCAGGGCAGCCAAGATCCAGGCCAGACAGCCGTTCAGAGCAGTTCCATATCAGACGGCTCGACCAGGTCCTATCTGCCATTTCTGCCAGAAGCCAGGGCACACCCAGCAGACTTGCCGGAGGGCCAACGGATTGTGCTTGATATGTGGAGCACGGGATCATGCCGTGGAGACATGTCCGCACAGGAGAGTGGGGTTTGCTACCCAAACCTTGCCAGCACCAGCACCTCAGGGGCAGTATGTGCAGAGGGCACTACCGGGGCCGGTTGGTCAGAGGCAGCAGGGACCGGTGAGGAGAGCTCTTCCCCTTCCACCACAGCAGGCTGCCCGCCCAATGCAGAGAGGAGCCAGACCAGCAGCAGGGCGTGGCAGGGGTCAGGCCTACAACCTAACAGTAGAGGAGGCAGAGGCTTCGGGGGAGGTGATCACAGGTACTATCAGAGTTCATTCTATACCTGTCCTCGCACTCTTCGATTCAGGTGCATCCCATTGTTACATCTCCGACAAGTTTGTGGCTTTGCATTCTATTTCTGTTAAGGCTTTAGACCACAAGTGGGAGATCAGTACTGGGAATGGGGTAGTTGTGTCTTCCGGTGTTTGTGTTGACTGTCCAGTGGAGCTTTGTGGGAAGGTCTTGTCCATAGATATGCTCGTACTAGACACCAAGGGGTACGACGTGATCTTAGGCATGACCTGGCTCAGTCAGTACCATGCGGTGATTGACTGTAGAGGAAGGAAGATCACTTTCAGAATCCCGCATCAGCCGGAGTTCCAGTTTAGTGGAGAGGTGAAGACTGCTGAGAAGAAGATTCAGATGACCACTTCGGAGGTTCGGAAGGGGGTGCCAGTGTGGGATGAATTTCCAGAAGTCTTTGCTGAGATTTCAGGTCTTCCACCGGAGAGGATAGTGGAGTTCTCCATTGATACAATTCCAGGGACAGCTCCTATATCTAAGGCTCCATACAGGATGGCGCCGACGGAGTTGGAGATCCTGAAGATACAGCTGCAGGATTATTCAGACAAGGGATTGATCCGGCCTAGCACTTCACCATGGGGAGCCCCGGTGCTATTGGCAAACAAGAAGGATGGTGGCAAGAGGCTTTGCATTGATTACAGGGAGTTGAACAAGGTCACCATCAAGAACAAGTATCCCTTGCCCAGGATTGATGACTTGTTTGATCAGCTTCATGGAGCCCGTGTATTTTCTAAGTTGGATTTGCAGTCGGGTTACCATCAGCTGAGGGTGAAGAAGGAAGATGTTCCGAAGACGGCATTCAGGACCCGATATGGCCACTACGAGTTTCTAGTGATGCCTTTCGGAGTTACCAATGCCCCTGCTGTGTTTATGGACCTGATGAACCGGGTGTTCTCTCCTTACCTGGATCAGTTTGTAGTGGTGTTTATAGATGACATCCTGATCTATTCCAAGAGTTTTGAGGAGCATGCAGAGCACTTGAGGATCGTGTTGCAGACTCTTCAGCAGGAGCAACTTCATGCCAAGAGAAGCAAGTGTGAGTTCTGGTTGGACAGCATAGCTTTCCTTGGACATATAGTTTCAGCAGAGGGAATCTCAGTTGATCCTAGTAAGGTCCAGGCAGTGCAGAATTGGCCAGTTCCGAAGACGGTGACTGAGATAAAGAGTTTTCTTGGACTAGCCGGATATTACAGGCGCTTCGTCCAGGATTTCTCTAGACTTGCAGCTCCGTTGACCAGGCTCACCAGGAAAGGGGAGAGATTCATATGGACAGGAGATTGTGATGCAGCTTTTGAGCAGTTGAAGCAGAAGCTTATTTCAGCCCCAATCTTGAGGACCCCTTCAGGAAGAGGAGGGATGGTTATTTTCTGTGATGCATCAGGAAAAGGCCTGGGGTGCGTGCTTATGCAACACGATCATGTCATAGCATATGCATCTAGGCAGTTGAAGCCTCATGAGAGGAACTACCCGACTCATGACTTGGAGTTGGCAGCTGTGGTGTTTGCATTGAAGATCTGGAGACACTACCTTCTGGGAGACAAGGTATTGATATACACTGACCACAAGAGCCTCAAGTATATATTCTCGCAGAAGGAGCTGAATATGAGGCAGAGGAGGTGGTTGGAGCTTATGGCGGACTACGATATTGACTTGCAGTATCATCCAGGCAAAGTCAATACCGTTCCAGATGCACTGAGCAGGATGCCGGAGAACAGAGTGCTAGTTCGCCTTACTCAGCAGAAAGAGTTGATCCAGGAGTTCATCAGATTGGATTTGAGGTTGGTGCAGGGAGGTGATAAGGCAGGGCAGCTTATGGCATTGCAGATCCAGTCCTCATTGGTAGAGGAGATCAAGGAGGCTCAGAAGGAAGATCCAAGATTGCAGACATTCAGGACTCAGGTGGAGGCTGGACTGAGGGCAGATATTTGTATTCGTCCGGATGGTGCTTTGTGTTATGGTAGTAGACTTTGTGTCCCCCAGGGAGAAGTCAGACAGAAGATTCTGGAGGAAGCACACAGTTCTGCCTATTCTATACATCCGGGAGGAAACAAGATGTACCAGGACCTGAAGAAGCACTTTTGGTGGAATGCCATGAAGAGGGAGATAGCCCAGTTTGTTGCCAAGTGCTTGGTTTGCCAGCAGATAAAGATCGAGCATCAGAGATCTGCTGGACTTCTTCAACCTTTGCCGATACCCGAATGGAAGTGGGAGCACATTACTATGGACTTCGTGACGGCATTGCCTCGGAGTCCTAAGGGTAACAATGCGGTGTGGGTGATCGTTGATCGCCTCACCAAGTCTGCTCACTTCATACCCTTCCGGGTTGGTCAGTCGACAGAGGTTCTGGCAGATAAGTATCTGAAGGAAGTTGTTCGTCTGCATGGAGTCCCAGTCAGTATTGTATCGGATAGAGACTCCAGATTCAGGTCTCATTTCTGGGAGAGTCTCCAGGAGAGTCTGGGAACCCGTCTAAAGTTCAGTACTTCCTATCATCCTCAGACAGACGGGCAGTCAGAGAGGACCATCCAGATCCTTGAGGATATGCTGAGGGCTTGCATGATGGACTTTGGAGGATCTTGGGAGGACCATCTGCACTTGGCCGAGTTTTCATATAACAATAGCTATCAGGCCAGTATTAGGATGGCGCCATTTGAGGCACTGTATGGTAGGAAGTGCCGATCACCGATTTGCTGGGATGAAGTCGGTGAGAGGAGTCTTTTGGGGCCTGAGATGTTGATGCAGACTACAGAGAAGGTCAGGGTTATCAGAGATCATCTCAGGGCTGCTCAGAGTAGACAGAAGAGTTGGGCTGATACTCTTAGGAGGCCATTGGAGTTCCAGACCGGAGATCATGTGTTCTTGAAGATTTCACCCACCAGGGGAGTTATCCGGTTCGGTACTCGTGGGAAGCTGAGCCCGAGGTATATTGGCCCGTTCGAGATCCTGGATCGCGTGGGAGACGTGTCTTATAGACTAGCATTACCACCATCCTTGGACGGGGTGCATAATGTCTTCCATGTGTCTCAGTTGAGGAAGTATGTCCGGGACGACAGCCACATTCTGGATCATTCCGAGCTAGAGCTGCAACCGGATCTATCATACCAAGAACAGCCGATGGCCATTCTGGATAGGAGTGTCAAGATACTGAAGAGCAGGGCTATCCCATTGGTATTGGTGTCTTGGAGCAGACACGCGCCGGGAGAGGCCACCTGGGAGCGAGAGGACGTTATCCGGGAGCGTTATCCCCAACTTTTCTCATCTTGATTTGGTAAGACTCTTTCCTTCTACTCTTGTCTTTACCGTTATCTTTCATTGTGTCCATATCTATCTGTTGCTCTTCCTGTTATCTTTCACCTTATGAAATTTCGAGGACGAAATTTTTGTAAGGTGGGTAGATTGTAATACCCCCTTTCCCGGAATACGTACTTAGTTACGTATTCGGCCCTTTGACCGTATCTTCCGATTTACCATCCGTATTTGACCGATTTTAGTTTCAAACATCATTTTATAATACTTTAGATTTTATGTGATTTTCTAGAATTTTCTGAAATTAAAATGAATTTCTTCAAAAACCGGTGTCGGCCAGTACCGCTGACCGATTTCCGAATTTTTATCTTCCAATCTGTTAGGAATTTCAAGAAAGTCCTTTAGACTTTATTGCTTAGAATCATATTTCCTACTTATATTATTTTTCTAAGAATTTTATAAATTTATGAAAATTATTTCGGTGTCGGTAAATTTCTGCTTCTGGGATTTTTAATTAAAAATCTACACAGTATTTCTTCAAACAGATTTCACCTTTAGTCTTCAAATATTTTTCTTGATTTTTGGTAAAATTTCCAGACCAATCCAAAATACTTGAATTTTTAGCATTTTTCCAAAATTTGCAAAAATTGATTTCCACTTCACTTGCCACCTCATCATTCCACTCACCTTACCTACCACCCACTCACACTCTCTCTTGCTCTCAGCTGACCAAGTGGCAAGGGAGAGGACACCTCACCCCACATTCTTGCAAAGAAACCCCTCACATCCACCAAATTGTCACCCCCTTCACAAAAACCCCAAAGTATATAATCACATGCATTTGCAAAATACCCTTCTTCTCACCTTCTCCATCAAAAGAGAAATTGCAGAAATCCTCTTCCTCTTCCTCCAGCAAAACCCTAGCCCTAGATCACTCCAATCCCTCCACTTTCTCCTCTAGATCACAAGGGGGTTCTTCAAGGCTTCATCCAAGGAGCACTTCTTCAACCTCAAGCTTCAACTACAAGCTTTGGAGAGAAGCCAACACCTCCAACCCTAAATCAAACTTCAGATCTGATCTTCCAGGTGAGTTCTTACTCACCAAGACCCAAATTAACAGCTCTACATGTTTAGGGTAGAAATCCAAGTTCATGTGTATGGTAAAAATCCAACCTTTAGGTCATATGAGCCCAATCCAACCTTTTCATGTAATTGTATTGATCACCATGACTAAACCTAGTTCTGATGTACTTACAATGTTATATCAGGTTCTCTTATGTTGTAAAAATCCCTACTTTTAGACTGTAGAGACCGATCCCTTCAGAATCTGGAATTCTGCTCTAATAGCAGAATTTTCCCGAGGACCGGTCGACTGGGAGTCGACCGGGACTCTGCCGATGTGCACAACCTGCACGACTTGAGCGGGCGGTCGACTGGCAGTCGACCGCAACTCGACCGGCCAAATCTGGAGCTCACGGCTCCCGCCCAGTCGACCGGCAGGCGACCGGGACTCAACCGCCAGTTCATTTCCCAGTCGACCGGCAGTCGACCGGAGGTCGACCGTTAGGCCAAATCCTGGGACAGTTTTCAGACTTGTTTCTTTTCTGACTTTTGGTATTTCCTGATACATGTACACTATACTAGTCTTGTTATATACATCATATCTATACCGTATGACATGTTACCTGATGGAAGTACTTTATTCATGCTTCATGACTTGTTACATGGTGGAACTTGTCTAATTCATGCTTCATGGCTTCTTGTTATATAATATCATCCCATAATTTGTTAAATATGAACTATCACCAACCCTTCATGCTATCCTTAAAACCAAGCATGAAGTATCTGACTTTTCATAAAATACACCAACTTACACATGGGTCGGGGGGAAATATGCGGAATATCGGTATGTGTTCGTGTTTACAGTGGTTTAAACAATATTGTACAAATATTGTTCCGGTCTGACCTGTGGTACGCCAGGGGACCGAGCAGGCTTCACTATTCAGGTTTCATTATTCAGGCTTCACTGTTCAGGCTTTATTACTTCCGGTTTCACCCACTGTAAACATAGTTCGTCGATATAACCGCTATTTCCAATAACAACCTTGTCATACTAGGATATGGATCTATGTGTTCTGGGACGCTGGGCCACATAGCTAGATATCACAGTAAGACAAGTAATAATAATAAGGCACTCATTGTATATTCATTTCATATGTCATTACCTTACATAGTTACATATCCTGACATGCATGGTTACTTAGTATTGCTCTTCTACCACTATTCATGATCCTATTGTCACTTGACTATTTTATTTCTCGTATTATGTCTTGACCCTTTGGATTTGCACATTCAGATTCAGAGGTCTGGAACGAGGTGGAGCCTTCCGCTGAGGACTTGGCTTACCTTGGAGATCAGTCCGACCAGTCCTAGATCCAGCGTGCCCGGCACTTCTTTTGGTTCACGTGGTCTCCATCCACACGTGAGCATTTTTGTATTTTTGGTTGTATCTTGTTTCTTTTCGGACTGGAGTTGTGATAATGGACACTGTATCGTGATTTTGTATATCATAACTTGTATAACTCTGTACTTTTACCTTATATGTTGGCATATGGTTGTGTCACGCTGTGTGTTATACTCTGTTGCTTGTTGTATTATTTGCTTAGCGTATATACGTGGGGGCTCCATTCGACCTACGTATATGCGTCGCAGTGACGTCTCCGTATCTTTGGGATCGGGGCGTTACAAGGGGTCAAGCAATCCATGAGTGTATGTATAAACAAATAAGTGTGCAAATGTAAATACTAGATTAGCAACCAAGATCACATTCCTAGGTAGTTAAACCTAATATCAGGAGTGTAGGCTCTGATACCAATTGAAAGTACACCTAGAGGGGGGTGAATAGGTGTAAGGCTAATCTATGATAGATAATGTGGAATTTAAAAACTAATTGTAACATACTTAGTGTAACTAAAGAGTGTAGCCGAATTTCCGGTGAAGGGCTCTGGACTATCTCCTCTAAATTCCTCTAAATAAGAGTTGAGGTGCTATATGAAGCTTTCTTGGTTCAACACAAGTGAGGCACATACACAATCAATACCAAGCATATATATGATATGAATAATATGAATGATGTAAGGTACAAAATAAGAGAGAGAGTTAGAGAAAGTGGATCAAACGCAAACACAAAAATATGTTTCGAGGTTCGAGCACACAGCTCTACGTCCCCGCCTTCACACAGAAGGATTTCCACTAACTCGTTCACACAGAACTTCCCACATAGGGAACCTCCATTGAGGATTTGGGTAAATACAATTTAGGAGTACACAACTCCTCTCTCAACAATACAACCTCTCACTAGAGGCTGTTGGCCCAAAGGCCTTCCACTCTAGTTTTGATGATGACTCATTCATGTAGTTATGTTTACTAATAATCTTGTGATTCTAAGTTTCAGATCATTAGCAAGATATTAGTTGATGATTAGCTTCAACATGAAGTGTTTGGAAGCTTATCATGGTGATTCCGGTGCCAAAGCTTAAAGATCATACCTTTGCACTCGGTGGATCGCGTTTGGGAGCAAGTCTTCTTGATGACTCAAAGACTTAGGTATCCATAGTTAGTTTAGTGTGTTTAGATCCATTTGTAAAGTTTAGTATAGTTGATATGCTCAAGTACACATACACACACATTTCATGATTTGGATTTTGGTTTTCATGAATAGTTTGATCAAAACAAGTTTACATGTTTTATATGTATATTAGATGTGCTCTATATACATACATGCTTATATGACTTATACAAACTTAGTTTGACGTACCTATTCATGTAGTTTTATGTTTTGGTATAAAACATATTTTTGAAATTAAAGACAAAAACTGTGATATATTTTGTGAATGTATATTGGACCTATGTCCATATGCATCATGCTTAATAATGTTCAAATATCATGTTTTTGTATTTCTATAAGTTTTAGGAAAATCAGATTTCCTATTGAAAAATCAAGTTTGATAAAAATACAAGTTTTGGTTTTTGATAAAATTGGCAAGACACAAAAATGAATTGATATGATTGATATATGTCTTGAAAATTTTTATCACATGTTTATGTTTCAATATAAAATGATAAAATAAGTTTTATGGGATTTTCAGAAAAGATAAAAGATTTTTATAAAATATTTTTCCCAAATTTTCTGAATTTATTTTGTGCTGACAGGTTGGTCGGTCGACCGGACGGTCGACCGGACCAAGGGCCGGTCAACCCACGGTCGACCGACGTGCACAGACTTGTGCACGTCTGGCAGCACAGTGGTCCGGTCGACCGGACGGTCGACCGCTGCAGAGAGTTCTGCTCTCTGTTTGTTTGGGTCGACCGGGCGGTCGACCGGTAGCTTCAACGGGTCAAAATATGACCGTTGAACGGTCGACCGGCCGGTCGACTGCAGCCTGTCAGAGCTGCCAGCTCAGCTCTAACGGCTAGTTTCTGTTTTGGCCTATATAAACCCCATCTCTTTGGGATTTTGGCCAAGGTTTTCAAGGAGAAAAATTTCAGTGTTTCTCTAGTGTTTAAACAAGTTTTTAAAAGAGTTTAAGTGCCAAAAAGACTTAATCTTTATTGTTTTAGGTTTTTGGAAAAATCAAAGAAAATAGGAATTTGGGAGATTTGTCTTGGTTTTCATTCTATATCTTTTGCAAGGATTTTCCCAAGTGTTTTTCTTTGTTGCTTGTTTTTCAAACACCTAGTTTTCCACACTTGAGCTATCACCTATCCTAATCTATTAGGATCTTGTTTTTTTTTTTGTGGAAAAAGAAAAAGGAAAGAGGTTTGTGGTTGAAAGAGACCACCTTTTGTAAACCCTTAATTTCTTGGTTACTCCCTCTTTGGTAGAGGTTGAAGTTGTGTAATTGGGTTGTTGGTTTGCTCCCTCTTAGGTAGAAGTGGAGTTTGGTTTGTATCCCTCAAGTGTGAGGTGATTGAGTTTGGTTGTAAACCTCTTCGGTAGAGGTGGTAGTTGGTTGGTTGTTGGCCTCGGTGGAGGTTGTTTTTGAGAGAGGAGTTTGGTACTCCTAGTGTTGTAACAAATCCTCTTCGGTAGAGGTTCCCTCGGTGGGAGATAGTGGATTGGAAATCCTACACGGTGGTGTAGGCGGGGATGTAGAGCAAGGGTGCTCGAACCTCGTAACATATCTTTGTGTTTGCGTTTGATCCACTTTTCTCTAACTCTCTCTCTTTACATTTGTGCAAAGCATCATACTTCATATCATATCATATTTGCTTGTGTTGAGCATAATTCATATTGCCACATCATATCTATTTGCTTGTATTGCCTTGCATATTTCATATTGCTATATCTTGTATTTGCTTGGCTTGCTTGTGTGTATGCCTAACTTATACTTAACCTACAAGAGCTTCACATAGCACCTCAACCCATTCAAGGGGAATCAAGAGGAGTTAGTCCAGAGCCCTTCACGGGGAATTCGGCTACACTTGTTGTGTTGTATTAAGTTTGTGCAAGATTTGCATTAGCTTCCGCATTTAGCGCACATAGTTCTTGCATTTAGTTCTAGATTAGCACTTACACCTATTCACCCCCCCCCCTCTAGGTGTTTTTCAATTGGTATCAGAGCTAGTGCTCCTGATACTTAGGCTTAACATCCTAGGAGTTAGATCCTTTAATTGCTAATCTTGTTTGCATTTGTTTGCTTGTTTGCACACATATAGCTTAAACCATGGACTTCATGACCCCACCTAGCTTTGACCCTTCCAACATTGATATTTGGAAGTATAGGATGTCCATGTATTTGAAAACCCTAGGCTTGCATGTCTTTCTTGCCGCTACCAAGAAATGCTATCTTGGTAATGGTGATCATATAGGGGCCAATGCACAAGCCCTAGAGGCCATTAGAAGCACATTATCTAAAGATTATCTTTTACGTGTTTCTAATATTGATTCCGCTTTTGTAGTGTGGAACAAGTTGACTACAACCACCACCTCCAAGCTTCAAGTGCCAAATCAACCGGAGGAATCTAGTGGAGAATCCGAATCTCAATGCTTCATGGTCCAAGGGAATGACTCCCTTGAGGTACACTCGGAAACTCCATTAGATAGTGATGATGATGCTAGTTCTTCAAATGATCATATTGATGCCCATGCTTTGAATGAAGAACTTTCTATTGTTTGTGAAAAATTAATAGAAAAATATAATTTGTTGAAAAAGAAAAGTTTAGGAAATGAACAAGAAAATAAGAGTTTGCATGCTAGACTTAACAATGTTTTGCAAGAGAAGGTTGAGGTCTATAATGAAAGGGATTCATTGAGATCTCAATTAGAACTTGCACTTAAAGAAAATGAATTTTTAAAATCTAAAAATGATTGCCATGATCTTTTGAAGAAAAATGAGAACTTGTCTTCAAAAGTTGATTTTGTTTTAAAAGAGAATGTTGATTTGAAAAATAAAATTATTTCTATTTCAAATGATTTAGATGTATGTTTAAAGAAGAATGAAGTTTTGCAAAATAAAATGGATGCACATGTTTGCCATGCTAGGGTAGTACCTCACACTTCACCTATTGCATGCCACACCTCTTCTTCTATTAACAATGATATATCCATGCTTAAGAAGAAGGTTGATTGTTTGGGCTCCACTATGAGCCAATGTGCCTTGAACCACACTCGGTTGGAAACCTTGGTTCGAAAGAAACAAGTTCCAATTTTTATGCATGCACACCCTCCACGGCATACACATGCTTCTCACGGACACACCCATCACCATATGTATGCTCATGTGTACACTTGTACACATTGTGGACGTAGGGACCACCTTGCTAAATTTTGTTTTGATAGATTAAATATTGATAATTTAGCAAAGAAGTTTGTTGGGTTAGAGAAGGGACTAACCCCCATGGACCCAAAAGAGTATGGGTACCAAAGACCACCCCTCCTTTATTTGATGTAGGTGTGGGCTCTCACATGACGTGAGAGTGGCCGTACCTTGGAATGGATGCGTTCCAAGCTTAAAGGAAATCATTTGGATGCATCACTTTCAAGGGAAGTTTTGGTGGAGAGGGCCACCATGTTTTGGAGACAAGGAGAGTTGTCTTCTAGGTTTTGGTAACAATTCCTAACTCCTTATTATAGTTTACATGCTTTCATAATCATTTGTTTTATAGCATGTTTTCATTGTCTATGGATTAGTATGTACATGCCATGTTTATTAGATCCTTGACATACATGTATAGTATTTGAGACACACTTGCTTATATGAACCCATATTTAGTGTTCTCACCTTTTGTTTAAGCTATAATGTACATCATGAATCTAATACATGTGAATTTACATAGTAATCATATTTTAGTTTTATCATGATGGTTTTTATACTTGTTTTGATGCTTCATGCTAAGATTACTTGTTTAGATGTTAGTTTTCATTAAGACTAGGATTTATACTTGTACATATAGTGGGCTACAAATAAATCTATATATGTTGGGCTTGAATGCTTATTTGTTCCCATTAGATGTGCTAGTATAATCTAGTTTTTATGATTCATACTTTTTAAACTTGTATTCTCATTTTTGAATTTGTTTTATGAGTTTTCACCTCATGTATATGTTTGTATTGCCAAACTTTAAGATATACATGTATACCCTTTGAGTCATTTGCCCTTCATACAAATCTATATATATGAACTCAATTGTGTTTAGGGATATGTATGTATATTTATTGTGTTGACAATTCATACATATACCTTGAAATGAAATTTGTCTTGATAAAGATTTAGTTTTTGTGATTATATTTAACTTCATGTATATGTCTATCTTGTCCAAACTATTAGATATACATGTTTATCCTTTTGAGCCACGTGCCTTAATGCATATATTTTGTGGACTCGTTGAGTTTTGGATATGTATGTATATTTTAATTTGTACTTGACATACATATGCCATGAAGATTAAATAAGTTTTGATGATTTTCGTGTTTTCAATGTTTAAGGAATAATTGAGCTTAATTGAAAATTTCATAATGCCATGTCACACATTTCTTGTACACTCATCATTTTTTTTAAAAAATATTTCTCATGAGTATGTTTTTCATGAGCATATATGGACTTTATTGAATATTGAGTGTTTTCAAGTACTATGTGATTTACATGTGTTTTATGAAAATTATTTTTATTTTATTCCTTGCTTGAAGGATTTCGCACTAGTTAACAAGTTTTTCATTTTGACTAGTTCGTATTCTTCAATTTGGTAGTGATTTTTTCAAACAAAGCTTATTTTCCAAATCTATTTTTGAAAACCCCTACCCTTAACGGGAGGTTGGATGGGAGTCCATGCCTTGTATGTTTATATTGAAAATCCTTTTAAACTTGTGCATGAGATGGGTGGATTAGTAATATGATGTATACACTTGAACTTATTGTTATGTCAATTGGTATCATTGAACTCTTTCAATTGGTATCATTTTGATCTTCTTGTATACTCATATATGTTTTGTATGTATGCATGTTTTCAATTCCAAGAATATCAATTTCTATTGGTATCTATTTTCCATACATATATATGTTTGTGTTTATGCTAGTACTTGAGTTTCAATTTTTTTTAAATTGATCACTTTTAAATTGATATCAAGACTATGCATCATTTTAGTCTGTAATTCATAAAGGGGGAGAAAATTTGATTTTGTATTTCAATTGGTATTTGTACTCCCACACTTTATGATTAAAAGTTGTTATTTTAAACATATGATATCAACATCAAATTTGCTTATATGTTTAAAATGAATAATTCTTACAATTGGTATCAATGTTTCTATGTAAAATCTTTTCTATTGGTAAAACATTTACAATTAGTATCAAAATTTGTGTTTAGACATTCAAAATTTATTATGTCTAATTTGAATTGGTATCTAAAAATTATTTTTTTCAATTGGTATCCAAAAAAAATTTTTTAAGGTAAAAATACAAAAGTTTAGATTTAAATTTCTTATATGCAAGGAGAGCTTAACATCTCTTCTACATATATATTCATGTTGAGTATATTGTGTATTGAAAAGCTTAACATCCTTTCTTTATGTGGTACACGTGTGTAGGGGGAGCTTCACATCTCCTCTTATTCATTACATAATGTGTGTTATGTGAATTAGGGCTTAACATCCATCTTTCATGTAATGCATATGTGTAGGAAAGCTAACTTAGCGTCTTCCTCTTCATGAATGTATATAGCATATAACATTTATTGATCTTTGTTTATTTTCATTTGGTATCAAGATGCTTCATTGACATATCATGTTTGTAGTCACCCCTTATTGACCTTGTTTGTATTTTAGACAAAAAGGGGGAGACCATTGTTTGTATTGTTTTTAATTGTTTACCCCTTTGTTGATGATTGACAAAAAGGGGGAGAAGAATTTGGTGTTATATGCATGTCTTCTTTGTATGCATGTACTTGTTTTAGAGAAAGCAAAAGAACATGTTTTATATTTTATTTTAATTGGTATCTAGAGTATGTTTTGTGTTGAATATTTCATTAGTATCTAGAGCATCTTGTTTATATGCATTGACATTCATTGCATATTTATTGTTTATTTGTTTATGCATGAGTTAAGGGGGAGCTTCTTTGAAGCTTAACTTTAATCCATGCATATATAACTCCATAAGTTTTGTCATCATCAAAAAGGGGGAGATTGTTGGCCCAAAGGCCTTCCACTCTAGTTTTGATGATGACTCATTCATGTAGTTATGTTTACTAATAATCTTGTGATTCTAAGTTTCAGATCATTAGCAAGATATTAGTTGATGATTAGCTTCAACATGAAGTGTTTGGAAGCTTATCATGGTGATTCCGGTGCCAAAGCTTAAAGATCATACCTTTGCACTCGGTGGATTGCGTTTGGGAGCAAGTCTTCTTGATGACTCAAAGACTTAGGTATCCATAGTTAGTTTAGTATGTTTAGATCCATTTGTAAAGTTTAGTATAGTTGATATGCTCAAGTACACATACACACACATTTCATGATTTGGATTTTGGTTTTCATGAATAGTTTGATCAAAACAAGTTTACATGTTTTATATGTATATTAGATGTGCTCTATATACATACATGCTTATATGACTTATACAAACTTAGTTTGACGTACCTATTCATGTAGTTTTATGTTTTGGTATAAAAACATATTTTTGAAATTAAAGACAAAAACTGTGATATATTTTGTGAATGTATATTGGACCTATGTCCATATGCATCATGCTTAATAATGTTCAAATATCATGTTTTTGTATTTCTATAAGTTTTAGGAAAATCAGATTTCCTATTGAAAAATCAAGTTTGATAAAAATACAAATTTTGGTTTTTGATAAAATTGGCAAGACACAAAAATGAATTGATATGACTGATATATGTCTTGAAAATTTTTATCACATGTTTATGTTTCAATATAAAATGATAAAATAAGTTTTATGGGATTTTCAGAAAAGATAAAAGATTTTTATAAAATATTTTTTCCCAAATTTTCTGAATTTATTTTGTGCTGACAGGTTGGTCGGTCGACCGGGACGGTCGACCGGACCAAGGGCCGGTCGACCCACGGTCGACCGACGTGCACAGACTTGTGCGCGTCTGGCAGCACAGTGGTCCGGTCGACCGGACGGTCGACCGCTGCAGAGAGTTCTGCTCTCTGTTTGTTTGGGTCGACCGGGCGGTCGACCGGTAGCTTCAACGGGTCAAAATATGACCGTTGAACGGTCGACCGGCCGGTCGACCGCAGCCTGTCAGAGCTGCCAGCTCAGCTCTAACGGCTAGTTTCTGTTTTGACCTATATAAACCCCATCTCTTTGGGATTTTGGCCAAGGTTTTCAAGGAGAAAAATTTCAGTGTTTCTCTAGTGTTTAAACAAGTTTTTAAAAGAGTTTAAGTGCCAAAAAGACTTAATCTTTATTGTTTTAGGTTTTTGGAAAAATCAAAGAAAATAGGAATTTGGGAGATTTGTCTTGGTTTTCATTCTATATCTTTTGCAAGGATTTTTCCAAGTGTTTTTCTTTGTTGCTTGTTTTCCAAACACCTAGTTTTCCACACTTGAGCTATCACCTATCCTAATCTATTAGGATCTTATTTTTTTTTTGTGGAAAAAGAAAAAGGAAAGAGGTTTGTGGTTGAAAGAGACCACCTTTTGTAAACCCTTGATTTCTTGGTTGCTCCCTCTTTGGTAGAGGTTGAGGTTGTGTAATTGGGTTGTTGGTTTGCTCCCTCTTAGGTAGAAGTGGAGTTTGGTTTGTATCCCTCAAGTGTGAGGTGATTGAGTTTGGTTGTAAACCTCTTCGGTAGAGGTGGTAGTTGGTTGGTTGTTGGCCTCGGTGGAGGTTGTTGTTTGAGAGAGGAGTTTGGTACTCCTAGTGTTGTAACAAATCCTCTTCGGTAGAGGTTCCCTCGGTGGGAGATAGTGGATTGGAAATCCTACACGGTGGTGTAGGCGGGGATGTAGAGCAAGGGTGCTCGAACCTCGTAACATATCTTTGTGTTTGTGTTTGATCCACTTTTCTCTAACTCTCTCTCTTTACATTTGTGCAAAGCATCATACTTCATATCATATCATATTTGCTTGTGTTGAGCATAATTCATATTGCCACTTCATATCTATTTGCTTGTATTGCCTTGCATATTTCATATTGCTATATCTTGTATTTGCTTGGCTTGCTTGTGTGTGTGCCTAACTTATACTTAACCTACAAGAGCTTCACATAGCACCTCAACCCATTCAAGCGGAATCAAGAGGAGTTAGTCCAGAGCCCTTCACGGGGAATTCGGCTACACTTGTTGTGTTGTATTAAGTTTGTGCAAGATTTGCATTAGCTTCCGCATTTAGCGCACATAGTTCTTGCATTTAGTTCTAGATTAGCACTTACACCTATTCACCCCCCTCTAGGTGTTTTTCAGAGGCAAGGCTCAACACAAATCACCTCTACACTTAGAGGGATGGGCACTTAGCTAAACTACAATCACCTCACACTTGAGGGATTCCACAATCCAATGCACAACCTCCTCTACACTTAGAGGGCAAGGCACAAAGCCACAAGCAAATGGATGAATACAACTCTTGGTGGTTTCAACAAATCACAATCCAATTCTTTCTCACAAAACAATGATCCTAATAGATAAGATAGATAGCTCAAGTGTGAGAAATCAAGGTGTTTGAAAATCAAATCATAAAGAAAAATACTTGAAAAAATAATTAGACTTTGATAGAAATGAAGAACAAAACAAATATCCCAAATCTCTATTTTTCTTTACTTTTTCCAACCCTTGAAAACAAATAAAGGATAAATCTTTTTGGTTTAAAAACTCTTTTGAAAACTTGTATATAAACACTAGAAAGAATAAGAATTTTTGCTCTTAGAATTGTTGTTTAAAGCAGCTAAGGAATGGGGTATTTATAGCCCCAATCTAAATCTGCCCGTTGGCAGCAGGCAAGGGCAAATTTGCCCTTCCAGTCGACCGCCCGGTCGACCGGGACAGGATACAGAGAGCAACAGCTCTCTGTCGGTCGACTGCCCCGTCGACTGGGTCCATTTCCAGAGAGCAAAGCTCTCTGGCGGTCGACCGAGTCAGTCGACCGGCCTACCTGCCTGGGTGCGTGCACGTCTGTACATGTCGGTTGACCGGACCGGTAACCGACTTCTGCCTTGGTCGACCGGCCCGGTCGACCGGCAGACAGCCAGTCCAGCCATTATAAGATTTAAAAACTAGGGTTTTTATCTTTAATTAAATCCCATAAAATCACATAAATTCTACAAAAATCAGTTCTTATTAGATCTTTGAAATACAAATATGTGTGACAAAATTCAACATATATTACAAACTATTTGAACCATTTTTGTGTTCTTGAAAATTTGCCTTAAACTAAAAACCGTATTTTCTAAAACTTAAATTTTTGAAATGGAAAACCGATTTTTCCAAAACACATGTAAATACAAAAACATGATATTTAAACAACTTTTAAGCATGTTGTATATGGATAGAATCCAATATACATGAAAGGTATTATATCTATATTTTTGACATTAAATCCGAAAATAAGTTGTTTAAATACAAAACTCCAAACTCCTGAATAGGCTTATCAAAATAAGTTTTTCTAAGTAGATGAAGTATAGATGTATATACATCAAATCTAATATACATTAAATCATGTAAACTTGTTTTGATCCTATCTATTCATGAAAACCAAGATCGTTTAAACCCAAAACCAAAACATGAAACTTTAAACTTGTGTGTATATTGTGAACTTGAGCATATCAATACTATCTAATCTTTACAATGATCTAAACTAAATTTTAAACTAAACAAACCGATGTCTTTTTGTAGAACTCCGTCTCCAAGTTGACTCGATCTAAACGTGATCCACTGAGCTTGACTCCAACCAAGTGCTAAATGTGAACTTGGCTCGAGCTCTTGAATCACCATGTGAAAGCTCCAAAACACCTTTGTTGAAGCTAATCACCTACTAATATCTTGGTTAAATATCTGAAACTAAATATCATAAGATTATTAGTAAACTATAACTACATGAGTTAATCATCATCAAAACTAGAGTGAAGGGCCTCTGGGCCAACAAAAGTTAGCACACAACTTATTATTCATTTATTTATATTCTCTACCTTGATCGGATTTTATAATATTTATGTTTTTGTTGAGTTGATTCTCAACCTTGGCTTTATATATTATAAACACACTTATTACGCTGACTGATCACAGTCTTACTATACACCATTTAGTACTCAAGAAAACGTCATACAACGAACTTTTTAGTACTGCATCCTCCATCTTTGAAATAGGAAGAGAAGCAGATATCATAGTATAGTTTGGCACTCATAGTGCTCCATTGATACTCTTTTGATTAGTATCAGACATTTTTTACAATCAAGCAGAATAGAAGTTAGCTACTTCAATATTAATTATCTTAAGATTGTTATTCTTGATAGTCTAATTCTACATCAAGATCAACCGGTCCAATCGACCAGGTCAGTAAAAATCAGGTGGGAGATTTTTCGTTCATTAAACGTTTCTTAATTAAAGAATCACCTTTCAAATCTTTCCTTAGACACCAATCAGACTGGTATTTAGTCAATCTCGTATTAATAATAAATCAGTAAGATAAATAATTCAATAATAATTTATCTAGCAATAATATTTATTAAATAAATATTTCAGCATAATCTCTGTAGTAAAAACGTTAGTTCAAATAGACAGGGAATATATGAAATTCAATAATTTTTGCAACACTGAGTGTTAGTATAAATGGACAAAGTAACAGAATAAAATCAGATTTTAGAGTAAGGTATGCGTAAAGCGAATTTCTTTAAGACAATTACATCTCCCGTTATAGTGCATATGGGATAATAGACGCTGGTCTCTCAAGATGCAACATTATTTCCCGTGTTGTGTAGCACTTTACAAAATCACATATAGTCGAACCAAAATTGACACATATCTTCCACTTGTTCAAAGAACAGAAGTAGAAAAAGGACATAGACCAAAAACCAGAATTCAGACAGAATTGAAAGGAATTAAATAAAATTTTCTTGAACGCATTTATTCTTGTAGCTATTGTTATTCTGAGTTTTTTGGGTAAATCCATTTTGGAGTGAAATTTTGTCCTTTATACAGGTATTCGGAGGAAGCCTTTTAGAGTAGACACATTCATTCGATCGAAATTGGCACAACCATTCCTAACAGACACATATGTTCACTTGGAATGGTCGCAACCGTTCCGAACAAACACGTCCATTCGGCCAAAATGAGTTGTCCCCAAACATACACATTTGGTCGGAATGGGCACAACCGTTCCAAATAGAGATGTTCGTTCGTAGAACAGACACATTCATTCGCATACTATTTTTAATGTTGGACTAAAGAGTTTTTACTCCTTTTGGTCTCATTTAGCTCTTACTTTAGGCCTACTTTCGACTTGAATGTCTCATTCATTCGGAAACAGAATTGAACATGTGGAGATACCACGTTTATCGTCAATGGAAGGAGAACACATTTCAAATATCTTCCTCACATTCCGAGCAACGGGTCTATCTAAAATTCAGCTCAAATTTCTCTAAAAACTTCCTTCGTAAATTCCAAGTTTTCAACATATAATTCAAGCCAGAGAGATCGCAGATGTATACCATACAGTCTGAGGATTGAAGATGAGATGTCATAAAATCTGAGGAGTGCCATTTAGCTGATTAGTGACGTGATTGCAATCACACAGTACTAGTGTATGTTAAGACCCGCTTAAAAACATGCCATTTGATGTGAGCACATGCAGTTATCCTGATTGAGGGATTTGATTGAAGATAGGGGAGGTGACAAAGACGATGGCAAGATTGACCCAAAACTGTGTTCCATTGAAATTATTGCCGCAGGAACAGCGCGTGAAGTACACAGATCTGTGACTTATAGATTGTGTTTTGCGATGATGAAAAGAAACTATGGCATTGAGCTGCCAAAGGGGAGAGAGATTGGTTTGAAAGATGCAGAGAAGGCCACAAAGGGCTGCCACACTTGTGGCTAGGGGTGCCACCGGATGCGGATTATCCGCGGATATCCGCATCCGAATTCGCCTCCAATCCGGATACGGATATCATTTTTTTCACATCCATCAATATTCGTATCCGTATTTTTTCACATCCGTCAATATTCGTATCCGTATCCGTATCCGAAAGGTAGGTGCGGATACGGATATGGTAAAAGTAATATCTTATTCGTATCCGATCCGATATCCGAATGTTGCGTGCTTCATAATGATATCGGTATAGAGGAGACTATTCTTCAATGGAATAAGGCATTAAATTTTGATATTTTGAGTTGGTGAAAAAGTAATAATGGAAAGTATTCGATTCTTGCAAGAGTACCACAAGATATTTTGAGTATTTCGACATCAACCATGGCATCTGAATCGGCATTTAGCACCGGAGGACGTGTAATCTATTGTTATAGAAGTCGAATGACAATGAATGATGAATGTATTGATATGTACACAATAATATC
The DNA here is from genome assembly GCA_038442645.1 of Agave tequilana. Lineage (NCBI taxonomy): Eukaryota > Viridiplantae > Streptophyta > Magnoliopsida > Asparagales > Asparagaceae > Agave > Agave tequilana. The sequence continues at coordinate 13,315 of JAVJIF010014177.1, read as the reverse complement.
ATAGTATGTATCACATTTAATATTGTAGTAGATGAGATAAAAAGTAATATAAGTATTTCTGTTTAATTTATCATTAACCATATACATTTTTTACATATCCGATTAGTATCCGCATCCGATCCGCTAATATCCGATTTATATCTGATATCCGATTTTGGCGGATACGGATATCATTTTTTCACATCCGCCAATATCCGTATCCGTATCTGTATCCGAAGGTTGGGTGCGGATATGGATATGATAGAGGTAATATCCGATCCGTATCCGATCCGATGGCACCCCTACTTGTGGCTCAACAACATTAACGCTATCGATTGCTCATTATAAAAGTCTCGAAACCAACTTACCAAAAAAACCCAGCATTCTGAGAGTCGACAGACAAGAACAGAGTCAACTATCAGTGGACGTGTGGAACAGATTACAAGAAACACTCATCCTGGCAGTTCTTGAAGGCATTTCAGGCAATAGATATCACATGCCAGAGGCATGATTTTGGAAAAGAAGTCGTCAAAATGCATGCATAATATGCAGCAACATGCATATGCGTATTCGATATTACCGCTAGTCGATGGCGACCGTGTCAAACGCTCGAATAATAGAGCGAGTCTTAATCTCCCCGGACAGTGCTCACTCACAGGCCAAAAACATTTTTCTCATTTTTTTTTCCTTATTTAGATAGATATTTATTAGAGTATAAATTGATGCATGTCCATATTTTAATATAACAAGTTCAAAATATCTAAAATTTTAGGAAAATACATAATACGACCAACAATTCAATGTATTCTTCTTTTGATATACAGTTGACAAGAAAATTGAGAACAACACTACTCAAATTTTGCCTTTTCAAATCTAGAACTCACACAATAAGAAAAAGTAAATAAAGGAAACGAAATAAGAAGAACAAGCTACAAAGAAACACCGGCAGAATATACAAGAATTCCTCCAACATCTAATTCAAACCCCATTACAATATCCAATCAATTTATGCAAAATAAGACCCAAAAATCTAGAAGAAAAAAACCCTAAACCACCTCTAACAGATTTTTTTTTTTTTTTTTTTGCTGACTCGTGCATGGACCCAAAAGAACCAAATCAAAAATTTACAAAAAGAAAAGGCAAAGGCCTTATCATGGCAGCTCAACAGATTTCTCCTTGTTTCAGCACTTGAAAGGAAGAAACTTTGTTCAGAGAGAGTTTCAGCTAGAGAAGATCTGAGAGGTCTTGTGAAAACTTCTCATCTCCTTCCTCAAATAGCATTTGTCGACGTCGACACTCTTTGCTGCAGAAAGCTTTCTCACCTCTGAAAATGAAAGGAAAACATTTCAAATAAGCTTAACAGATGCCAAGCATTATAAGAAAAATGCAACTGTCTTGAAACTTTCAACTGAACTCAGGTTCAGATTGTAGAAGTAGTGCATGAAAATATAATCTATGGGTATATTCAATTTCAGATACATGATCATATTTCAATCCACAGTCATGATCCAAGTACCATACAACTATCCATTGACTTGATAAATTTCTTAAGGTTTGTACATGAGAATTGCACAGAGTTCCCCATTAATCAAATTCACTAGGAATACAAAATTCAAAAGATCTACTTGTGCAAATTTCAGCTAGAAGGCCTAAACAGAATATGCTGACAGAAAAAAATTCTTGAAGGTTATATCTACAAAAATATGCTACATAAAGATACTTGAGAATAAAGATATAGCCTACAGAATCTAATTAGTATACATGGGATGAACTTAGATAATTAATGACACAAAATTAGCCAAAATTATATTCAAATTGGTATACGAAGTCCAATGTCAGAAGATTGCTAACCTATACATAAAAATGTCCTTCCCCTGTGAGAGATTCTTCTTGCAAGCATGGCAAAAGCTCAGAAACCCATCTGTAGGGCACTTCTCCTTCCTCAATGCAACAACACCATTGCCACCGCAGCTTTCCACAATGCAGTTATCGAATATGTGGGTGGTCTTCGGGTTCGGCCCATGGGAGATGACGCAAGTGTAGTCCTCAGAGAGCTCCATGTCAGTCAAAAGCTCAAGAGAGAAGGAAGGAAGCGGCGACGGTGGCAGGCAGAATGGAGAGTGAAGAGCCAGCTGATAGTCCTTTGTCTTCACTCCAAATTCGATCGGAGATTGAGGAGGAGAAGGAACTAGTGAGTTGGGTTGGATGCAGGGGACCTGAATCTTGAGTTGGGGCCCGAACTGGAGGAATGATTTCCTGTCAGTTTGGGTCTCTTTGTGGAGAATGTCGGCAAGGCCACCAAGTCCAATTGGGGGACTCCTTGGAGTCTGATTCTTGTGATGATGATCAAGAGTGGAGAAGTGCTTAGTCTCAAGTGGGGAATTTGGGCTCATTGAGGTATCAGAGTCAGAAAAACCCTTTGGAGATAATCCCATAAAAAGCCTTGGGGAAGCAAAGGGAGAGGGGATTGGATATGGGAGTGAGGAATTGTTGGGCATTGTTAGGCCTTGATTGCTGTTGATGATTCCTCTTGATCTATTTGGACTCTGAAACATAGAGAAAAGCCACTGCACAATGAGTAACCATTGTGCGTTTAGAATTCAAATACTTTCTAGTAGAGAAAACACAAAAAGACAATCACAAAATTCTCACCTTGAATGTGCTTGAAACTTTTTAAGGGATCATTCTCCGTAGAAATTCACAAAATTCTTCACAAGATATTTCCTTTCTCCTTTTAGTGCAAACAGTTGCATGAGAAAAAATGACCCATCATCAAAACCCAGATGGAGGAGAAGCAAAATCACACTCAAACACTCAAAAGAACCTTAAATTTTACGGTATTTGGCTGATAATATAAAATCAGAAGAAACCCATTAAGCAAAGCTCTCATTTTGAGGGCAGAAGCTTATAAAGATTGCTTTTTTCCTTTTCTTAAGATTGAAAAGGTTTGCTCTAGCTCCTTTCTCTATAGTAATCAGTATACAGAGAAGGGAAAAGAGCAAAGTGAGAGAGAGGAGTTGATGAGGCGAAGAACAGAAGAAGAGGGGAGGATCAGATTTAAAGAAGAGGGGGGCAGCATTCAGCAAGAGCAATGAGCTGAGCCCAAAGAAGGAGCAGTCCCTTGAGAGAGGGACAGGATGGTCTCATTCCATTTGGACGGTTTTTGGTAATAGAGTTTTTGTAGATAGCACCCTGAAACTTTATTAGTTGTGAACTCAGTATTTGAAATATTTGCAGATTTTTTTTTTCTTTTCTCCTTTTTAACCATAAGAGAGTTAAGATGGAAAGAAAAGGATATTTAGAAATACTATGGAAAATTCTCGTTAACTGTTTTAATTTTTTTCTATTTCTTGTGTGGCTTCAAAAAAAAAAAGTGCATCTTTGCAATTGACTACTTGAATATACATCTATCTTCTAAATCAAACAGGTATATCTGCGTTTTGTGCACATTGTTCATCGTTAGGTATGTTTCATCGTATATTAAAAATAAATGTTTAAATTAGTAGGTTTTCGAAATTGTCATTTTATATATAAAACTAAATAGGAATCAAAATAGTTCTTTCATTTTTTTCTCTTTTTTCCTCAAGTGGTTGTAATTCCTCTTAAACCTAAGACATGTACTCCTAAACTTTGTGTCAATTCTACCTAAATTTATTGTAACAAACATAGAAAATCTATTTTTCAGCATTACGCAAAAAAGAAGAAAAAGAAAAATTGTATTAGATACAAAAAGGAACCATTTATCCCACAATTCAATAAGAGAGAGGGTGTCATATGCAAATGCCATTTTTGCAAAACCTCCATTTTTAACCATTTCCTTTGAGTTCGGTCCGGACACTCCGGGGGGTGTGCTTACCTCCCTCCAGAGGCCGGCCAGATCACCAATGCAAGAGACATCACATCACACTGGAGACCGAGAAATAGGGGTGTCATCGGATCGGATACGGATCGGATAATACCTCTACCATATTCATCTCCGCACCAAATCTTCGGATACGGATACGGATATTGACGGATGTGAAAAAATGATATCCGTATCCGCCAAAATCGGATATCAGATATAAATCGGATATTAGCGGATCGGATATGGATACTAATCGGATATGTTAAAAATGGATATGGTTAAAGATAAATTAAACAGAAATACTTATATTACTTTTTATCTCATCTACTACAATATTAAATGTGATACATACTATGATATTATTGTGTACATATCAATACATTCATCGTATTCATTGTCATTTGACTTCTATAACAATATATTACACGTCCTCCGGTGCTAAATGCCGATTCGGATGCCATGGTTGATGTCGAAATACTCTAAAATATCATGTGGTGCTCTTGCAAGAATCGAATACTTTTCACTATTACTTTTTCACCAACTCAAAATATCAAAATTTAATACCTTATTCTATTGGAGAATAGTCTTCTCCATTACCGATATCATTATGAAGCACGCAACATTCGGATATCGGATCGGATACGAATAAGATATTACTTTTACCATATCTGTATCCGCACCTACCTTTCGGATACGAATACGGATACGAATATTGACGGATGTGAAAAAATGATATCCGTATCTGGATTCGAGACGGATTCGGACGCGGATATCCGCGGATAATCCGTATCCGGTGGCACCCCTACCGAGAATGGTGTTTGGGTAATTTTGATGTGATCGCGTGATCACCGCCCACGCTGCGCTTGAGTTGTGCTCACCGACCGGTGGCCACACCCAGTCCGGACCCGTATTGAAGCGCGAAATGACGACACATTGCGTTGCGATTTAATTTCGTGGGCCGTACGACTTTCAGTTTGTCGTTTTTATGCAGCAAGCTGCGATTGGCCATACAAATAGAGAAGGACATGGAAAATGAAACGTGAATTCAAGTGCCACTGAAATGAAGTCATTCATGAATCTCGTGTTTCTTTTTCTAATTTTCTTTTTCTTAATTTGATATGACATATTGTTAGGTTACGTCCATCTAAAATTATATTATATGAGAAACGTAGTTTAAAATCTCGGAGTCAGTATCTTACGTAATTTTAATATTATTATCGTAATATCGTGTATCAGTATCGACAATATTGGTCATACCGATAATGTCGATTCTAATATTGACCGATATTATTGGGTTAATATTATATCGTTTATCAAAATTTATCGATATTTGTTTGTTTTCTATCTAGCAAATAAGGGATCGAAATCTGTAAGCTATAGAACATTAATTCAAAGTCAAATTTATTCTCATTTCTTACCTCTCAATACACATAGAATTCACGTATTATTTGCTTGTTGGAAGAATTTAGCGAATTTCATATACATACACATTTTTTTAACAATTCTCTATAACACTCGTATTATACTCATTATCACTTATACATACGAATAATACTCACACAAATAAAACTACGATATGTTACGCATAATTAGAATACATAGAGAGATCAATTTTTTATAACTTGAACAATATTTATTTTCAAATAAACTTTGAATTGCTTTTGGTTATAGCAAAAATTCAAAACTTACTATTTTCATTATGAATTTTTATTTCCAATGAATCTTGATTAAAAGTCGGTTATATTATTTAAAATTTTTAGTCATAGTATTATTGAATTATGCTTAGTTTCTTTGATATACCTATCGAATTTTTAGTTCCGTTCTTTCAATTGATTTACGAATCATATACGTATGTATATGTATTCGTTTTTTTTACGTTCACATTTTTTGTTGCCGATTTTTATTAGTTTATAAAATGTTCGAACTGTATCATATTTTTGTCGTATAGCAAATGACTAACAGAGGCCTTGAGTCCTCGCATTTCACTACTAATTTGTTTGTTTGTGGTATATTAAAGATTCGGTTTTTATAATATCCTTATTATATTAACTTACAAGAAGTAAAATCAAGTAGAGAGTGAATAGGTGCTACATTGTTTTTCTAAATTTTATAGAGAAGAGAGTTAAAAAAAAAAATCTTTTTCATAAGAAAAATTACTAACTTCAAATCCTTCACAAAAAATGAGAGCTCAATTATACAAAATCTGTTGGGAATACGAAGAATATATGTGAATCTTTGAATTGAATTACGGCGAGATCTGTTGATAGAATCAATTGGATAATGTTTGGAATGCGTTCTCCTTCCATTGGGGATGAACGTGGTATATTCACATGTTCAATTCCGACTTCGAATGAATGAGATATTCAAGTCTAAAGATTGCCTAATTCAAAACTAAAAGGGGACTAAAGGTAGTTAAAAGTATTTAGTCCCACATTGGCCATGGGATGAAAGTTTGAAGTGTTTAAATAGAGAAAAATGGGAACAAAGGGTTTGCCCTTTGGGTACTTGGAGTTTTCGCGTGCAATTAGGGGAAAGCCGTACCCGCACATGCGCGCGCGCCGCCGCTGGGTCTGGGTCTGGGTCTGGGTTTGGGTGCGCTACCCGGCCGGTTCTTTTTGAACCAGGTCTCACAGGTATGGGTTACGTGGATCATACTCGCTCCGCCTTCCGGATCCGAACCGCCCAGCGCAACGGCTGTCAGTAAACCGCCGCGGCAGTTGGGCGGTTCCTGCGGTTGAAACGAACCGTTGCAACGGTTCAGACCGAACTGTTGCAACGGTTCGGTTGGGTTCGGACCCTTTTACCCCTCTCGGAGCGCTATAAATGGCGCTCTTTTTTCTCAAAGTAAAACACATCAACGCCAACAGAAGCAAAAGGAAAACAAGTTCTCTGCATTCTGAACTTTTGCAACACAGTTTCAGAAGTGACTTCCAACGGGAAGTGAGAATTCTATAACTCGAATTTTGAAGCGACTTTCAAGAGATTCTACAAAATTCGTTCTGAAAGATGGCTCAAGAAAATTCAACAGATTCTTTAATAGAATTGTTGGCTGAATCTGAGACTTCCAAAGAAGAATATTCTTCTACCTTCCTCTTTTCTTTACAGTGGGTGCTCCTCCAAAATAAAGACAAATATTCTCCCTGAAATTTGTCTTGATCCTGCTGCTTTAAAAATCCTGTGAAGGTACTGATTCACTACGGTTCGACCGTACGATAAATTGGTAGTGCTATCCAAATACCGTGAAGGAGTGTTGTATCTTGGGAGACCAGCGACCAGTACCCGTTAGCACCAGTGCGAGGGACGTAATTGTCTTAAGGAGATTCGCTTTAAGCGTACCTCACTCCAAGTACTGTATAAGTAAATTAATTTTCTTTATACAGGGGTTATACTGATATTCAGTACATTGAGAGTGACTTATACCAGTCTAATTAGTGTTTAACCAAGGAAGGTAACTGAAAGGTGGTTCTTTAATTAAGAAACGTTCTATTGAACGGAAAACTTCCCACCTGATAATAACTGACCTGACTAATTAGATCGGTGATATTTCAGTGATATTGATTAGTTGTCAGATTGATCCTAGAAACTAACAAAATCTAAGTATTCTTATTGTCTAAATTTTGAGTAGATTTTAGTAAATAATCAGAGTTCACAAGAGTTGGCACATAAGTTTAGTTAAATTTGATTACTAGATTGATCCCAAAGAGTTTATCTTTCAAGCCCCTCAATGGTCTTGAAAACTTGCTTGATAAATTTAAGGGCATTCGTTCAATTCCTCCTGGTTTGACATTCCACTGCCTCGTCGAGCTGCTCGATGCTCTCTAAATCACTCTCCAAATTTCTTGCATGATTTCAAAAAAAATATTTCCTTTTTTATTGAAATATTCTTTTTATAATTATTTATTTAATACATCTTTACTCTATGTTCTCTTCATGACTTTGATAAGAACTTTTAGATTCATTTTAAGAGGACAATAATTTGTAAAAACTGATCTATGACATGCTCTTACATAAGTGACATTTTAAAAAATATTTTGGCCTTCTTTTTCCTCCTACATGTAGAATTGCTAATCAAGGACGCCGCCTTGATCAAAAAGGTTTCTAAACCCCCCCTCTCAGAGCGGATATTTCCACCCCAAAATTGATGAACGCACCCAAGATTAAAGGCACTCATAAATGTGATAAAGGCACCCCTAAAAAATTTAAAAAAAAGCCAAAATTTCCTCTTCTTCTTCTCCCCCTTTCCCTCCAATGCCAACGATCGTCCCTCCGGCGAACCCCCTCCCCCCGACCCCCTCCCTCCTCCACGCCCTCTCCCTCTCCAGAGTCCTCCCGCTCCCCCTCCTCCTCTTCCCCCGGCCTCTCTCGCTTCCCTCCCTCCTCCTCCCCTTCCCCCGGCCTTCCTCGCTTCCCCTCCCCCAGGCTCCTTCGCTCCCCTCCCCCCCCCCCCCCCCCCCCCCCCCCCCCCCCCCGATCTCCCCTGTTCCCCCTCCTGAACAGATGGGGAGGGGAGGATGGAGAGGGCGGGGGGAAGGAGGGGGAGCGGGCCGGAGGGGAGGAGAGGAGGGGAGAGCGGGGAAGGTCGTGTAGGGGGAGATCGGAGGGGAGCGAGGGAGGCTGGGAGGTGGAGGAGGAGCTCCGAAGAGTGGGGGTCACTAGAGAAGAAAGAGGAGGTAGATTGGAGGAAAGATGAATAAGTGAGGAAAGAGAAAAAAGAAATGAGTATTTTGGACTTTTCTCCAAGAGTGAAATTGTCAAAAATTAATGGCACACTTGTAATAACTTATGGGGTGCCTTCATAATTTTTTTGGGGTGAAAATATCCTCTCCCCGCATCTTTCATCTCCCTATATATTAATTCTTTTGATAATTTTTTCTAAAAGTTAAAAATAAAATAAGGGTTTTGTCCAGGGCTGACACCCCCACTCAAATAAAACAAGCCATTTAAGTTTGGGATTGACCAATCTGAGACATTAAAAATAAAAAAATATACCACACGGGCGGGACAGTTTTGTCACGCGCTGACGTAACTGAAAAGAGGTTGATTTTTATAAATACATTCTGAACATTTCTATTTTGTAATTAAATTCAAAAATAATTTTTTTCAAAAAAAAAGTAAATGCCCTTTAAAGTCTGCCACATTATTTATCTATTAAATACTATTTTCATTTTTTCTTTCCATATTTTCTTTCTATTCTTATATTCATTTATTAAAAAAAATTTATAGGTCAACAAAATAACTCCAGAGCGCCGATAAAATGGAGAGTTCTCCAGGCTGCCACTGCGACTTCACGGACTTTGTAGCATAGTAGGGTCCCATCAAGTCCCAGAGAGTGGGCCCCACTAACTCCAGTCTGACGCAAATCAATTTGGCCCCACTTTTACCCAGCATTCACAATCACCTCCATTTCTCTTACCAATTACATTTCCGCCCACAGTGGCTCACCCGTAATATCCTCTTCCTCTAGCGCCATTTATTTAGTCCAGTCACGTCATTATCCAGGCCTTTTTTAGTCACGGTCAAACTTTTTCCTACAATCCCCGATGGCGCTTTCATGTCCTTTACTCGCGTAGATCCAACTTTACAATTTTGCCCCCGCCGCTGTCGTACGGATGCACGCGCGTGCCAGAATTCAGTCATCTCTTGCCACGTGTCCACCCGATCGTACACGTGTCGATGCAAGGAAAAGGTAGACGCGGCCGTAATAAAAGGGAGATTCCTTTAATAATTGGGTGAGATTTAAATTAATTATGGGGAACATCACAAATCAAATCATCTAATTTTTTACTAATAAATTGTGAGCAATAATTATAGGCTGGTCATAGGTAAGATTTTTTTTTGGGTTAAGTTAATGATGATCACCCCATTGGTGCAATTATGGGGAGTCTCGGAACGTAAAAATGACTGGTTATCCAAGTTTTTTATGCTCTCCCAAGGCAAGTTAAAAAAGATAATATGATTTTCTTTTCTTTCTTCTTAAAGATTTCCAGTATAGTTCAATTTGAGCAAAAGTGGGGTATATTCACTTGAGTGAGAGATTGATTTAATTATTGAATTTGAATTAGAAAAAATTTATTTCCTGTTTGGGCCTTCTTATTGGGCTTCTTTGGTTACCAGGCATTTTGTATATAAACTTGAGATATTTTTATTCGAAAAGTTAATATTACATCCCAAGACCGCAGTGCAAAGAGGAGACTTTGGAGCAGTGGAAAAGAACTTCCTTTTTTTCTAATCTTTTTTTCTTTTTGCCAACGTAAAATATAAAAAAAGTTGCACTTCATAACCTGTCATATTTTTGTCTCCCCTCAGTGGCCTGCTAGACATGTCACTAGGTTTGATTCTCAGTGGTTATCAATTTGAATTCCTATAAGTGGACATGATAATAAGATATGTGTGTATACATTGACGATTAACCGCAAGTTTCTTCTTAAAAAAAAATAATAAACAAACAAATAACCTGTTACATTTTTTTCCTCCATGTTTGGACAACATATTTGTATCCAACAACACAGGTGGAGATTATCTGCTACAAATATTTCTGTCTCTCAAATTTGAGGACTCTGAATGCTGACTCATGAGAGAGAGAGAGAGAGAGAGAGAGAGAGAGAGAGAGAGAGAGTGATTGATTTCATAATTAAAAGAAATGGTAATTGATGCATTTAGGTTTGCAGAGCCTTTCTGGAGAAATGGACCCTGAAAAAAAAATGTCATTATCAAAAGGAAGTGCTGCACCTTAAATAAAACAATAGAACAAACAAAATTAAAACAAAACATTGAGAAATATATAGAATTGTTTGCTTACAAAAAAAATAAAATAAAATATTGGGCTGCATTCAAGTGAGGGAACTGCTGCCAGTCCTTGAGACACATGGTACTTCAGGGGCTTATTTTAATCTACAACAATAATCAATTACCAACAGCACAAGTTTTCTGCCTTTGTATTTTAACAATTTCTAATAAAATATATTTAAAACATGATTAGGGGAGTGATTATGTTTTGTTTTTGTTTTATTTCTTATGGGAGATTGATTGTGTTAGTATAAACAGATGTCGCTTTTGGTTTAATTATTGATTGTCTATGAAATACAAAATAATGACTCTATTTTAGTTCAGGACTTGTTTGACAGGAAAAGTTCAAATTAAAAATTTGACAAGATCAAAAGTCTTGAAGGAAAATTAGCCTACTGATGCTGTCAATTTTCTGAGCGTTTTCCTCTCCTTGAAAACTAAATCTCTGAGCTAATTTTCTATCTAACAAACATCACAGCCCAAAAAAACTCACGTGCTCCATCAAAGTCAGGAAAAACAGACATTTTCCAATCAATTTCCTGTCAAACAAAAGACCCTTAAGGATTGGGGAGAGGACAAGGGACATGGCCATGCTTTTCTTGCTAAGATTTAGATGAATATGATAATCTCCTACCATGGGCTTAAAGCGTGGTCCTAACTCACAAGAGAGAATTTAGGGAACACTTTGATTTGTTGCAGTAGGAAATTTGACAAGCCAGTGCACTGAAAATAATTATTGAGTTGAAGGGGGTAATGGTTGGATCATAGTGGTCCTAGAGATCAAAAGGGAAAGCATTATTTTTGGCTTTAATTTTTTTTATTTATTTTGGGTAACGGGTAGAAATCATCCTACTGAACTCATTGCATATAAGGGTAAGAGAATGGGAAAAGTCCAATTGTGAGATTGCCAATGGATATTTTATAGGAAGGAGGAAGGGTGTAATAAGTGGTAATTGCAATGCTGGATTTTATTAGGTAATTTATTAGCCATATATCGCAACTTTTATTGAAATTTTACTTGGGACAATATGAGTCACATTCTATCAAAATTTGTGTAACAGAAGAAAGATTTCACATTCCTTAACTGTAAAGAAATGTGGCCATGATAAAGAGATTAAGTGGAACAGAATTGACTGGGTGGTAGAGTTGGGAATGCCCTTATGAATAAGGGCGCAAAGCACGGCCTTACTCACGAAAAGACCCAACCTCACAATCAGGGTGGGACCGAATTTATTATTTTCGTGCATAAAATAATAGATTACCTAATAATTTTTTTTTTCAAAATCATCACAAACCTCCCTCCCTCCGCATTTGATATCACTTGACAACGTCTTCTCTTCCTTTTACTTGTTTGTTTGATGTCGTCAATAGGGAAGATGGGCCAGTGAATCGGTATAGCTCAATTCAAGCCGACAGAGTCTTTTCTGATCAATATCATAACAAATTGGTATAAGAGTCTACGACAATAATATAGCCAGCCATATAGATGCATAATCAATGGGACATTTTGTATAATCAAACTAGCTCTTGGTGCTTCTCTATGATTAATCGAGTAGCCATGTCACCATTTTCATGTTCATGGAAATTCGATCTCCTTACAAAATTCTGGAGTCAAGCTGTTAAAACTTTCCAAGGAGAACTGGAGATCAAAGTTTATGTTGATCAAATTGCTAAGCTAGTTCATCAGAGTTAGTTTCTCTGTTGTCTTTTTAAGTTTTTTTCGGTAACATTCTTCTTTTTCTTTGATGCCACAGAGAGAAAATTAGTGCTCATTGGAAGATGTAATGCATATGCTTAGGGGTTCTTCATTTGCATGGAAGACTCTGAAAATTCTATGAATCTCTTCTACAAATTTGAAGTATTTTAAGAGTCTTCGGGTGCTCCGGTGAACACTTCAAATGTTTGCTAGCCATGCGAGAAAGCTCCTTTAAGTGCAAACTAATCAAATGCTAGACTTTAAATTCCTCAGTAAAAATTATTTTTATTTTTTTACTAATTAACTTAACCGTCGACAAAATTCACTGACGATTTCTGAAGAGCAAATTCGGAGCCTGATCGGAGCCACGTTGGTGAGAGAAGAAATATCCGCGAGCAATTTGTCTTCTTCGAGATTCTCTTTTTCATCTTTTATATGTCTTTAGACTCTTTTCTCTTCGGACATAAATTTTGAAGTAACAACAGTACTACATGACACATGCCACAAATGATTCACATATGATTCATAGATTATATATATATTTTTTCCCTTTCTAAAAGAAAACAAACATGTAAAGAGTTAGAAGAGGAGTCACTTCCATGACCCTCATGATTTCTTTAAACAAGCGAAAAGATATTCCATATCTAACTGATTTCAATCTGTTTATTATTAGACTAGTCTGAACATATCCAATTAGTCACAAGCAATTTGTCCCTGGATCAAATGATTGACTCCATTGCCACATGAGTCACCACAAATCAATTGGCTGAAAAAGAAAAAGGGGAAAAAAAAAAAAAAGGCATTTCAAATCTTTCTCCTTCCAAATTGTTCATTATGGCTTGTCCTAAAACTCATGCTATTGATCATTCCCAGTGGATATCTGTGGAGATGTGAAAACATCTCCCCTGCACCTCTATATCTTGGACAGCTCACTCCATCAATATGAATTCCAAATTAAAGCAAGTTTATGAAAATAAATTAGGAATATATATAGAGAGAGAGAGTATCTG
>JAVJIF010014176.1:0-122464 GCA_038442645.1 Agave tequilana | reverse complement strand
GGTGTGATCATTACGTGCAACATAAGCATGAATGTGTGGAGTTTGTTTCTTTGAAACATAGACTCCAACCTAGAATGATTAATGCACATGAGCTCAAAGTAGAACTCAAACAATCCATTTTATTTTTCAAATCTTTAATCTCATTAGTGGTGGCATGTAAGCATGATGAGATATAAAATCATTTTTTTTCTTTTTTCAAAACAAATTCTTTTTCTTTTTCACAAATCTTTCTTTTTAAAGATTATTTTCTTGAAAAACTACTTCCTTTTTGTTTTTCCACCAAATCAATTTATTTTTCAATTTATGTTTCCTTCACAAAGATCACTCAATTTGGAAAACAAGGAAACATTCTCATTTTTCAAAATCTCATTTCCTTTTCAATGCATGCACCCTTATTTTCTAATGAATCTTTTTCATTAAGCATGCAATCAAAATTCTTTTTCAAGTTCTTATTTTCTTTCTAGCATGTCATATTTTTCAAGTAATTGTTGACAAAGATGTGACTCTCATATGACATGTTATCTTCATATACCTCGGATTCGGTAGTTACCTCAGGGGGTTATCCCTTGGACCATGTAGCACACTTGGAAGGGTCGCTTCCACATCCGAGTCGCTCCCCGCATAGTATTGATCATTTTCGCCAAGGGAGATCAAAGTGTTCCAAACTACAAAAGCCAAATCAAGATTAGCAACCCTAGATAAATAATCATCATTTAGGGTAGATCTTAAAGCATGTAGGGCTTTTGCATTAGCCTCAATATTCTTACCATTTAAACAATATGCATTATTAGTTTGGCAAGATAAACATGAATACCTAAGGCTTTGAGGTACAAGGACTCTTCACCTTCCATATATGGATGTTAAGAATGTCAAATATGGGTGGTGACATGAAGTCCATGGTGTGTGTACAAAATTGTGATTATCCTAAATGAGGATCTTTTACTCTAGGTTGTTAGACCAAATTCAGAGCACTTGGCTCTGATACCAATTGAAAGTTCACCTAGAGGGGGGGTGAATAGATGATGGCTAATCTATGGTCACTAAATGCCAAATAATGCGGAAGCAAAAACTATGATGACCAAACTAAAAAACTATTACCACTAAACACTATGTATAACACAAGAATGTAGCCGAATTCCCCGTGAAGGGCTCTGGACTAACTCCTCTAGATTCCCCTTGAAGGGTTAAGTTCCGCGTTGGCTCTCTTGGTTGAATACAAGTGTTAGCAAAACAAACCCACGCAAGTATAAACAATATGAGCACAAATGATATTCAAGCATATAAAGATAGACAATAAGAGTATGCAAGATATAAGGAGATAGAGAGAGAGAGAGAGTGAGCAATCGCAAACACAAGGGATTTGTTTCGGGTTCGAGTACACTTGCTCTACATCCCCGCCTTCGACACACGAAGGATTTCCACTATGCTTGATCCCAATGGATCACTCGGTGCCGCAACACCTACAAACCCTCGGACTCTCTAGTCCCGTACACACCGCAAGCCCACCGGCTCGCCGAGGCCGCACCTCAAACACGGAGTTCGCACCCGAACCCGAAACACCGAGTCCACACTAGGACCCGAAACAAATGCGAACACACACGTCCGCCTCCTCAAGGAACAAAGTAGAACTTTGGGATCATAACTCTGATCACCTAAAATCCTCTCACAATAACACTCCCTATAAGGTAGATATAGCAATGGAAAGCTCAAGTGTTGTGTGAGAAAACAAGATTGAATCAATGGTGGAAAACACAAGAAAATCTCTTTTTGATACACTCTGATAAACTCTCCTTTGATGGAAGTATTTAGCCCAAATATAAGTGGAGAAAACCTCTGAAAAGAGTTGGAAAACTAGCCCAAAAACCACTTGAAAATCTTAGAGAAAAATAATGACCAACCCCCAAATTTATAGGCTGTCAAAAACTAGCCGTTGGGGTCTGTCAGACTGTCGGTGGACGCCCGGTCGACCGCCAACGGTCAAGAATCTGACCGTTGGAGCCTCCGGTCGACCCAAAAGAACAGAGAGCACTGCTCTCAGTTCCGGTCGACTGGGTCGGCAGACCGCCCATCTGCCAGGTCAAGGCGTGCACGTCGTGCACGTCGGTCGACCGAGCCGTCGACCGACTTCTGCTCTAGTCGACTTGGTAGGTCGACTAGTCGACTTGGCTGAAGCCTGAAACAAAATCGATAAGGGATTTAAAACTTGGTCTTTTTGATTGAAATAAAATCCCTATAAAATACTTTAAAATCTACAAAATAGTTTTACCAATATACTTTGATAAACAAACATGCTTGCACAAAATCAAGGCATGTTGTAAAAGATTTGGACTATTTTTGTAATATGGAAATATTGGCTCAATTGAAAACTTGTATTTTTCTAAAACTTGTTTTCCAAACTTCTTCATGATACAAAAACAAGATAGTTTGAGTTAAAGCATAGTGTGTATGGATATGATCCACTACACAAGTAAGATATCTATGTTTTTGACATTAAGCTCTAACATGATTTTGGATAAAAGATATGTATATAGGAATTCCAAAAACCAAAGTATTTTTCCAAAGTAAAAATCTTTTGTAAAACAAAACTGTCAAGAGTGTGTGTATATGTACTTGAGTAATCCACCAACTACTCTATCCTTTACATTTTATCTAAAAATAAAATCTTCTAAAAACAAACCTAGACTCAAGTCTTCATCTTCTTGAAGTCTTCACTTGAAGTCTTTTCTCATCATCTTGACTTGGTCCAAACACGATCCAATGGCTCTTGGATCAAACCGTGCTAGCTCCAAACTTGACTTCAAATCTTTTGTTGAAGCTATGCACCTACTAAGATCTTGATAACAAATCTATCACTAATTAAACACAAGATCATTAGTAAATATAACTACATGAGTTGATCATCATCAAACTAGAGTGATGGCCTTTGGGCCACACTGTGCACATCGGTCGACCCTCGGTCGACCGCTAGAAGCCTAAAATCAGGGTTTAAGGTTTTAAACTTGGACTCATAAACCTATAAAATTTTATTTAAATCCCATAAATTTTACAAAAATAGGTTCATTGAAATACTTTGAAGTACAGATATGTCTGATAAAAATCAACACATATTACAAACAATTTAAACTATTTTTGAGGTATAGAAGTTTAAGCTTAAAACAAATCATATTTTCAAAAATCAACTTCAAATTGAAAAATGATCATTTTAAAACTTGTTCAAATACAAAATAAGATATTAAAACTCATTTGAAACATAGTGTGTATGGAAATGATCCAATACACATAAAAGATTAAATATCTTTATTTTTGACAATAAGTTCTAAAATAAGTTTTGATAAATACAAAACTTAAAACCATGATATAAACTCATCAAAAGAAGTTATTTAAAAAATATGAAGCAATAGCGTATATGGATGAAATCCAATATACATATAAACCATGTAAACTTATTTGATGAAATTTAATCATGTAACCAATATGTACATTCTTTGAAGCTCAAAAATCAAAACTATATTTTCTAAAATTAAAACTATTTAACATGAAATGTTTTGAATATTTTGTGTGTGCGTAAATGGGATTGAGCAATCCACAACTATCTATCCTTTATATTTTATCTAAATAAAAACTCTTACACTTACAACACTTGACTCAGTCTTGAAATCTTCTCTTTAAAAAACTTCTTTTCCATCTCGACTTGGTCTAAAACTTGATTCATGAGTTAGACTTCTTTTTGAGTACTTGATGCGATCTTGATGCGCGAGCTCTTGAGTCAACACGTGCTAGCTTCAAAACTTGACTTCAAATCTTTCGTTGAAGCTAAATACCGACTAAAATCTTGATATCTGAAACTTATTAAATGGACACAAGATCATTAGTACTATAACTACACAGTTAATTATCATCAAAATTAGAGTGATGGGTGTTTGGGCCAACACACTTCCCTTTTGATGATGACAAAACTTATAGAGTTATATATGCATGGATTAAAGATAAGCTTCATAAAGCTCCCCCTTCACTCATACATAGCAAAAACAATATATATTCAATGAAATACGTAAACTTAACACAAATATATATGCATAAACAATAAATTTTAACATGCATATAAACTTTAAATTCTTCTTCCCTTTTTTTAATCAAATTATCAACAAAGGGTAAAGAAAAACAAATATATAAATGTATATGCGATATAAGTTCCTGAAGAGAGACGTTAAGTTAACTTTTCCTGCATACATGCGTTGCATGGAGAAGAGATGACTAGACTCTAACCTCCATAAGTATATATACAATGTATAGACGGAGATATTAAGCTCCCCCTACACACGTGTACCACATAAAGAAGAGAGGTCAAGCTCCTCAATATGTAAAATACACTCAACATGAATCTATATATAGAGGGATGTTAAGCACCCCTTGCATATATACAATACATATCAAACATATTTTTTTTGTTTTAAAAAAATTTTTTGATACCACTTTAAAACAAATTTTGAAATTTTTTGAAGTCAACAAAATAAATTTTTATATCAATTGAAATCAAATAGTAGTTGACAAAATAAATGTTGATATCATTTATAGACAAACATAATTATTATCTTATCAACAGAAATCTTTTTAATTTAAAGAAAATACTTTTTCCTCCTTTTTTTTTTGAAATAACAACTAAATACATGCATAATTTGTAGAAACATATCAATGAATATTTAGAATCAAATCAAGCTTAGTATAAAATAGTTTGTGCTTTATTTTTTTAAAAAGTATCAACATTGTAAAACAAGCATAAGAAATCATATATATGCATGCATGATCAATTTAAATAACAATTTAAAATATATTGTTACATATATATGAAAATAAATATGCGTATACAAAAATAAAATATCTTAAAAATCAGGTGTATAACTCATAACAATCCACCCTTTCATGCACATGTTAAAATAGATTTTTAATAAGGCACACAAGGTATGGTCGCCCAACCAACCGCTCTTATAGGGTAAAGTTTTCAAAGATAAGATTTTGAAAGTAATTATAGATTGAAATACTACAAAGTGAAGAAAATTAACAAGTTTAAAATAATTTTTGATAACTAGTTAAAAATCCTTCAAAAATGAGACCAAATCATATATCTCATGAAACATGTGTATTACACAAAATTGACATTCAAGATCTATAGGCATATATCAAAGCTCATGAAGACCAAATCATAAGTAAACATAAAAGTGTGAGTGTACAAGAATTATGTGAATGACATATTCATGAAGATAATCAATAAAGCTCAAAATAAAACTCACGAATTCATTTCTCAAAAAACATGATATATATCATATAATCATATAAGAATAATCAAAACTAGGACATACAATGTACAATCTAACAAATAATTAAGTACATAAAGAAATGGAGCATGTAAAGCATGTAACTCAAAATTGTACATGTATACACAAGTTTTAACAAGATTTGCATATCAATATATGATATAAATATATAAGTTTTTTTTAAATATTTAAAACATATTTAAAGTGGAGAAAGAATGGTTACTAAAAGTGATGTAGTTAATTCATTTGTCCAAAACAAGAGGTGGTCCTCCACCAGGCTTTCTTGATAGCGATGCATCAAATAGGTGTGTCCTCTAATCTCCAATCCATTCACCACCGAGGCATCAATCCTCTCACGTCTTATGAGAGCCACACCTACATCAAACACAAGAGGTGAGAATTTTGGTACCCATATCTTTTTGGGTCCATGAGGGTTAGCATTATAGGAACCCAAACATTCTTATTTGTAAAATTTAAAGAATTTATTTATCAAAACAAAATCTTGCAAGATGGCATTTGCGATCACAATGTGTACATGTGTGCACTCTAACATACATATAAGAATGGTTGTGATTATGGTGCGCATGTGTATGCCAAGGGTATGTGCATGAATATTTCTTGCGAAACGTAGATTCCAACCATTGTGATTAAATGCACATTGGCTCAAAGTGGAGCCTAAACAATCAATTTTCTTCTTCACAATGTAAATATCATTATTATTTTGAAGAAAAAAATATGAGAAATAAATAAAATTCTTTTTCTTTTTAGAAATGGAAATATTTTCTTTTTCTTTTAAATAATTTTTTTCAAAGATTTATTTTCATTTAAAATAGTCTCCTTTTCTTTTTCAATCAAAATAATTTTCTTTTCTAAAGATTCATTTTCTTTTGAAATAATTTCAAATTTTTTTTAAAAGAATCTTTTTCTTTCTTTAGCAATTCATATTTTTTAAGAAGTTGATAAATAATGCAAGCTCATCATATAGCATGTCAACAACTTCATCAAGCTCGAATTTCGAGTTTACCTCAAGGGGGTCACCCCCTTGGACCATGTAGCACATATTGAAAGTAGCACTTCCATCATCTGAGTCACTCTCTTTTTCATTTTGCTTTTGTTCATCGAGAGTGATGAGAGTGTTCCAAACTATAAAAGCCGATTCAATGTTAGAAATCCTAGATAAATATTCATCATTTATGGTTGACTTTAATGCATGAAAGTCTTTTGCATTAACCTCAAGATTTTTGTGGTTTACAAAATATGAATCTTTAATGGTGACAAATAGACATGAATACTTAGGGTTTTGAGGTACATGGACATCTTAACTTTCCAAGTTTAGAGGTAAAGAATGTCAAATATAGGAGGTGTCATGAAATCCTTGTGCGTGTACAGATATTGTGATTTACAAAATAAAGATCTTTTACTGTAGGTTGTTAGACCCAAATCAAGAGCACCAAGCTCAGATACCAATTGTAGTTCACCTAGAGGGGGTGAATAGGTGACTAGCTAATTTAATGCACAATAATGCGAAAATAAAACTAATTATGCAAACTAAAACTATTATGCTCACTCACCAAGTATAACCAAAGATGTAGCCGAATTCTCGGTGAACGGCTTTGGACTATCTACTCAAGATTCTCAAGATTAAGAGTTGAAGTGCTACTTTAGCTCTCTTGTTAATACTAGTGTGAGTAAACAAACAAATCCAAGCATGTATTCAATTAAGTACAAGTTATATCAAGCATATAAAAATGAGCAAAATAAGAACATGCAAGATATAAACACAAGGGGGAGAGAGATAAGCAATCGCAAACATGGGAGAATTATTTTGAGATTCGAGCATACTTGCTCTACGTCCTATCCTTAAACACTATGAAATTTTTTCATTATAACGATCCCGCAAGATCACTCGGTGCCGCAACACCTACAACGAGTTCCTCAAGAACTTTTGGATCTGCAAGTTCCTCACTTGTTCCCACAAGAACAACACACGCAATCACACTAGCTTGCCGAGGCCGCACTCTACACCAAGTTCTTTCAAGAACTCTATAATTGCGAACCCGCAAGCTCACCGAGGCCACAACCTATATAACACCTCAAATACAAATTTGAAGACTTGGTGATCTCCTTCTCTTGCAAAAAAACTCTCACAAGAAATGATCCCTAGAGGATAAATATAGCAATGGATGGTCAAACTTGTGTGAGAAGACAAGATAAATTTTGTGGTTGAAAACTCTAGAAAACTTCTTTGAAAACACAAGAGATTCACTCTTGAAAAACTCTCTTTTGGATATGAAAATGAATCTCTAAAACTTGCTAAAAAACTCTGTAAAAGAGCTCTTGAAAGCAACCTAAAAAATCTTACCAAAAATTGGCAAAACACCCTTTTATAAGGTCATCAGAAAACTATCCATTATAGGCCAAATGATCTGTCGATCGACTGGCCGATTGACCAACTGACGGTTATATTTCAGACAATTGGGGTTGTTGGTCTCTTTGGTCGGCCGATCGCTCGGTTCGATCGGGGTCAGATCCAGAGATCAAGCTCTCTAGATCGATCGACCGGCCAATGGCCGGGCTTGTGCATGTTGTTGTGCACATCGGTCGCCGCTCGGTTGACCGACCCCTGGTTCGGTCGATCGGCCGTCGACCGCCAGAAGCCCAAAATCAAGTTTTAAGTTTTAAAACTTGGACTCATAACCGATAAAATTTTATTTAAATCTTATAAATTTCACAAAAATAAGTTCATTGAAATACTTTGATGTACAATATGTGTGATAAAAAATCACATATATTATAAACAATCTGAATTATTTTTGAGGCATAGAAGTTTAAGCTTAAAACAAAAATCGTATTTTTCAAAAATCAACTTCAAATTGAAAAACGATTTTTTAAAACTTATTCAAATACAAAAATAAAATATTAAAATCATTTGAAGTATAGTGTGTGTGAAAATGATCCAATAGACATAAAAGATGAAATATCTTTGTTTTTGATAATAAGGTCTAAAATAAGTTTTGATAAATACAAAACTTAAAGTCATGATATAAACTCATCAAAAGAAGTTATTTAAACAATATGAAGCAATAGTGTATATGGATGAAATCTAATACACATATAAATCATGTAAACTTATTTTGATGAAATCTAATCATGAAACTAATATGTACATTCTTTGAAGCTCAAAACTAAAACTATATTTTCTAAAATCAAATGTACTTAACGTGAAATATTTTGAAATATTTTGTGTGTGTATGTGTATTGAGCTTGAGCAATCCACAACTAATCTATTCTTTACGTTTTATCTAAAATAATAATCTTAACACTTACAAATACTTGAATCAAGTCTTGAAAATCTTCTCTTGAAAATCTTCTTTTCCATCTCGACTTGATCCAAAACTTGATCCATGAGCTAGACTCATCTTTGAGTATTTGATGCAATCTTGATGCGCGAGCCCCTGAATCCACACATGCTAATTTTAAAACTTGACTTCAAATCTTTCGTTGAAGCTAAACATCGACTAAGATTTTGATCAAATTCAAACTTATTAAATAGACACAAGATCATTAGTACTATAACTATATGAGTTAATCATCATCGAAACTAAAGTGATGGGCCCTTTGTTGGCCCAAAGGCCTATCACCCTAGTTTTGATGATGATCACTCATGAAGTTATGTTTGCTAATGATCTTGTGTGTTCAATTAGTGACAGATTCATTATCAAGATCTTAGTAGGTGCATAGCTCAACAAAAGATAAAATGTCAAGATTTGGAGCTAGCACGGTGTGATCCAAGGAGCTTTTGGATCAAGCTTGGACCAAGTCAAGATGATGAGAAGACTTCAAAGAAGACTTCAAGATCAAGACTTGTGTCTAGGTATAAGATTTTTTTTATGTTTTAGATAAAATGTAAAGGATAGAATAGTTGGTGGATTGCTCAAGTATATATCACACACACACTCTTGATTAAATTGTCTTTTCATAAAAGAATTTTCAGATTTAGAAAAGACTTTCATTTTGGAAAAACATAGTTTTGGTTTTTGGTTTTCAAAGTTATATGTTTCAACCAAAACCTTATTTAGAGCTTAATGTCAAAAACATAGATATTTCATCTTGATTGTGTAGTGGATCATATCCATACACACTATGCTTTAAAAGTATATCTTGTTTTTGTATTTGATGAAGATTTGAAAAAACATGTTTTGGAAAAATATTATTTTGGAAAAATAGTTTTTATCATGAGCCAAATATTTCCAAGTTACAAAAATAGTCCAATCTTTTATAACATGCCTTGATTTTGTGCAAGCATGTTTGTATATCAAAGTATATTGGATAAACTATTTTGTAGATTTTAAAGTATTTTATGGGATTTTATTTGAGCCAAAAAGACTAACTTTTTAATCCCAGAAAAATGTTTCAGGCTTCAGATAAGTCGACTTGCTTCCTTTATAGTCGACTAACCCTGAAGTCGGTCGACCGGTTGGGTCGACCGACGTGCACAGGCGTGCACGCCTTTGTGCACTAGAGGACGGCCGACCGTACGGGTCGATCGCTCCAGAGAGCTCTGCTCTCTGGAAATTTCGGCCGACCGTACGGGTCGACCGACAGAGAGTTCGACTCTCTGCTCCAGTGGCTCGGTTGACCCGGGCAGTCGACCGTGGCTCCAACGGTCGGATTTCTGACCGTTGGTGGTCGACCGCATGGGTCGACCGGCAGGCCTGACAGACCCCAACGGCTATATTTTTCTGGCCTATAAATTTGGGGGTTTTGTCATTGTTTTGAGCCAAGTTTTTGGAGACTCTTAGAGCCAGTTTTCCCATTCATTCCAGAGGTTTTTCTCCACAAAATTAGAGCCAATACTTCCAATTAAAAGGAGAGTTTATCAAGAGTGTAAAAGAGATTTTCTTGAGTTTTTCACCAAAGTTTCTTTCCTTGTTTTCTCACACAAATACTTGAGCATCCATTGATCTATTCATCCTATAGGAGTGTTGTAGTGCGATTGTTTTTAGGTGATCAAAGTGTTGTGATCACCAAAGACTTCATTTGTTCTTTGAGGAGACGGGCAAGTGTGCTCGTGGTGGTTTGGAGTTCGGTTGTGAACTCTTTGGTTCGAGGTGCGCCTCGGCGAGCTAGTGAGCTTGCGTGTGTACGAGACTAGGGAGTCCGAGGGCTTGTAGGTGTTGCGCACCGAGGAGAGATCCATTGGGATCTTGCATAGTGGAAATCCTTCGTGTGTCGAAGGCGGGGATGTAGAGCAAGTGTGCTCGAACCTCGAAACATACCTTTGTGTTTGCGATTGCCATTTCTCTCTCTCTCCCTTGTTTATATCTTGCATTCAATTATTGTCTATCTTTATATGCTTGATATATTCATTTGTGCTTAATTGATATACTTGCGTGGGATTGTTGCTAAAACTTGTATTCAACCAAGAGAGCCAACGCGGCTGATCGAGCCAAACCTGCACAAAAAATAACAGAAATTTAGGAACAGTGCTAGGTCCTCAATTCTACCGTATAGCCTAGGGCTAACGGGTCGTGATCCACAGGGAGGGACAGCGATGGAAGCGTTATGTAAGTTTCTTCTTTTAATTTACAAAATTATTTAATACTTATCTTCTCAGTTAATAAAAAGAAAATAAAAATATTAAGTTAAGAAGAAGATGGTAGAAGAAGAGATGATGGTATCGTTGTTGTTTTACTTATAAAAATAAAAGGAACCAAAAGAGATAAA
The DNA here is from genome assembly GCA_038442645.1 of Agave tequilana. NCBI lineage: Eukaryota > Viridiplantae > Streptophyta > Magnoliopsida > Asparagales > Asparagaceae > Agave > Agave tequilana. The sequence goes on along the minus strand of JAVJIF010014176.1, from coordinate 111,425 downwards.
GAAAAGTGTGATTTAAAGATTAGAAATAAAAATGCAAAGATTAGAAATAAAAAGAAAAGAAGAATATTTACCTCTACTGTTGAACCATAAATGAAATTTACCTTCGCATCGAGTAAAGCAAAGTAGTAGAAAGAAGAAAGGAAAGAAAGACTTCGGCGAGATTGAGCACAATGAACCTCCATTGATTGTCACCTTCAATATAGGCTTCTTGAAGAAAAGATTACAATAGTATCACTCTACAATAACTCTTCCTCTCTTTTGATCATGTAACTCTCTCTAGCCTAAAAATAAAATAAAATAAAGAAATGAAGATTACATTGAGAAGAAAAGAAAAACCTAAACTAAAGCTCTCTCTGAGATGGTGCTTCCCTCTGAAGTGGTGTTCCTCTTCCCCTTGCCTTTGAGATTGCAGGTATTTATAGAAGAAATGCAGAGATTAGAGGAGTATAAAGATAAGGAAAGCTGGCTTTTCTGAAATTTGAATCCTCCCCTTATCTCCATACTAGATTTATCCAGAATTCTGTTCTGCAGCTTGATGTCGTGTTGAGTACTGAATATTACTTAACAGATAACAGAATTAGAATGAGTGATCAATAGAAGAATTGTAGCCCTTTAAGTCTTCTTTCTGTAGAATCTTGAATCATCAGATTTGAGATTCGGTAGCAAAAGATATGATTAAAATGCTAAACTGTATCCAGTCTGATTTGCTCTGATCTTCAGCTGAACATTTGCCCAGATCCTTGATTTGTTCTAACTAGATCTGGAATCATCCTTAGCTAACCAAATAGATCCAGTTAAGTCTGATTTTAACTGGTATTTATTTGGTTTAATCCTCTTTCTCTTCATTATTATCTTCTGCAAAATAAATATTTAAGACAAGGAAATTAGGAGATTTATTACACGATAAATGTAGGAATGTAATGAAAAGAATGCAAATATGTGTACGATCACACCCCCACACCTATCTTTTGATCGTCCTCGAGCAAAACAATAAAACTAAACTAAAGATTATTAGACCACTTTCGCAGGTCACGCGATTGCACTGAGCATGTGCAACATGCCGTTAAACCTCTAGGTTTCCCTAGAGGACGAGTTTTGTCTCGTGAGGGTTTTCAGTGGATTGCACTCACAAAATCCATAAAGAAAGAGAAACAAAGAGTTAGTATTTTCGAAAAGCATTTTGAAGAAGAAAAATATTTGAAATATTATTGTAAGATTTAAGTAATCTATAAGTTATAGGAAAATCAAATTTTTTCATTCCTAAACTTAGTCTCTATTCAAAATTTGTTATCAATCAAGGTAAGGAGTCAAATTGTACTTCTCATCTAGTCTATTACTTTACCCTAAGTCATATGCACCTTGTGAAAACTTTGACTAAGGCTCTTTAACTCTAACTCTTATGCCTTATATATATATATATATATATATATATATATATATATATATATATATATATATATATATATATATATATATATATATATATTATATTTGGTGGTATTATTCCTTAGTTTAGGCTTTCTAATCTGCCCATGTAACGAGCCTTTAATCGATGACTCCCAAACCAGACGGTCTTAGGGCACCGGGTGAGAAACACCCCTAAGAATTTAAGAACTCGAGCAAATAAGGCCACAAAACTAAGAATTTTATTATATGAACTTTCTTTAGGCGTGAATACTTATGCTTTATTAGGCACAAATACCCAGCTTAATCAAAGGATATTTTTTTTTTAACTTATCTAATCATCTTTCGCGTAAATACAAAGGCTTGCTTAGGCCAAAGCACCTAACTAATCAATAATTAGATTTGCTTATTTCTTTCTTTTTCTTTTTCTTATATATAGGCATAAGAATCTTTGTTCTTGAACCCTAAGTATGTAAGTGTATGAAATGTGCATATTTCATTAAGGTAAAGATCAAGACTAAATTACTTTGACAAATTATCTTCCTAACCCTAAAAATCAAACAAATAATCTTATTTTGACCAAGTATAAGAAATCCTAATTATGATTTTCCTATTCCTTAAAATTGACTTAATTTCTTACAAAAAAATATGTCAAAATATTGTTTCTATTTTCAAAAAGTTTTAAAAGTAAAGAAAGTGTTAGTTTTTTTTCTTCTTTTTTTTTAATAAAAAGAAAAAAACCTAAGTTATGTTAGACCCTCCCCCACACCTATCTCATGCATTGTCCTCAATGTATGAATTAATGCATAGATGCATGAAAAAGAAGAAAGGGAAGAAAAATATTACCTTAAGGTGGTGGTTCCGGTGGAGGTCTGATTGGGCCAAGCGTTTCTGCCCAATCTAGATATTGTGGATTTTCATGAAACCCACCTTTTATCACCTCTTTCTTATTATTATTTTTATAATCCCCAATATGAACAGGATCATGCAAGATCCTAGCATGAAAATTTTCCCAGTTATATGACCAGTCTTGGGATATCATCACAGAGTCATATTGATCTAAACCTTGGTCCAACAATGGAATGTGATTTTGTGGAATGGATGATTTGGGCTCAACAATGAAGGGAATAGAAACCGATATTGACTCGGGAATAGAACTCAAATCAAGTTTAGGTTCGAGAGTCGGAGTTGGTTCATGGATTTGGTCCAAATCATAGAATTGAAGTTCACATTCATTTCCCAATAATGGAATGTGACTATCTAGAATAAGTGGTTCATGTTCAAGCTCTATAGGGATAGGAATTAGTGTTGGCTTCAGAATTAAGTCCGAATTGGGTAAGGATACTGGAGTCAACATAGATTCAAAAAGTGGAACTGAATCACAATATTGAGAATCGGTATCACATTCATCTTCAAGTTCAATCTCATTGAAATAAAAACTTGCCAATTTATCAATGGGTTGATATTGGTCAAGTTCAAAGTTTGTGGTGAAATCGAATCTTGGTTAAAATCTCTAAGATACCATGATTCTTCGTCAATATGGCTAGGAGAATCAGGAGTGGTTGAAAATATGTTAGGTAGAGTTTCCTCATTCCTATCATTAATTGTTTTAACCAAATGACTCACTTTTGCTTCTAGCCTATTAAGAGATTGGAGACGATCCATTTGGGATTGAACACAATTATTTTGGGACTGAATCATGAATTCCATATTCTTTTCTAAGTCAACAGGTTCTTCTTGTTGTGGATGGACTTGGAAACTAGAGTAAGGATCTTGGATTTGGGAATTGTTTGGGAGAATTGAGTCCGCTAAGATTTGTACTTGTCGGGTGGACTCAAGAAAGGCTTCAAAAGTCTTTTCTAAAGAAGATTTCTCTTCCATAGGTTGGTCTTGGTATGAAGCAATTTGTTGGTAAGGTTGTTGATAGTAAGACTTAGGGGAGTTGTATCCCCACTGACTCGGTGAAGAGTGGTGATGATTGTCCCATTCTTGTTCATAGTACTGGGATTGGGGCATATATTGATTCGGATAAGACCAATCTGGCATACTTGATTGGTTAGAGTTACGTAATGCCGGGTTGGTAATATCCGAACTGAAAGAGGTTGGGGTGAAATATGGATTTGAGTTATAATCAGAATAATTGTAATTATAATCCATTTTCACAAAAGAAAAAAAACAAACAAATAGACAAACAAGAAAATAATGAAAAATCTAACCTATGTTAGGATAGAGCTTAGACCTAGACGACTCCTAACTGTTTAGACTGTCCACAGGAGATATAATGCAGACTTTGACCACAAGCTAATCAGCCAGGTCAGGGCAAGATTGGTGGGAGGTTATCCGTCAAAGACGTTCCTTAATTAAGTAACCACCAACCTTCGGACTTTCGGCCCTTAATCCCCTTCCTAGACACTGATTTGGCAGGAGTCAAATTCCAACACCTTTCCCCCTTAGGATAATCTCCTAATTGAGTCCGAGATGTCCCTAGGGCCAACGTCTACTCATTTTTAGTTAGGCTTGGGTTAGTGAGTGAGGAGATTGTTTGTGGGCTAAGGGAGGGTAATGACTTCCCCACCTTATCTTGTTTATAGGACAAGCCCTTAGATCAATTTAGTGCAGTGTACAAGAAAAGCAACACTTAAGCAATGTAAACAATCCAAAAGTGTTCTTATACTAGATGCTATGCACACGTACCTTTGCTCCAGCACTCTTCAACAGTAAATAGAAAATGTAATGAAATAGACGCGTGCCTAAATGCAAAGTCTAAATCATTTTTAGCATTTACAATCAACTTTTTACTGTTGTATTAGAAATATATATACAGTGAGTCAAACAAGGAGTTAAATGCTACAGAAATTCAGATTTTCAAATCAGCCAACCTGCAAAAATACAGGTTAGTAGTTCACTCAGTTTTGCCACTGGAATGTAGCAAATCTGAGGGCTTCTTGGCTCTGCTTTCTTGAGCAGAGTCCAAGGCCACTTATGTGTCCACTGCAGCAAGAATTCCTTGTGTTAAATCTGTACAAAAAAAAACAAAGAAGAAAGTTAATCAAAAATGTAAACTTTAAGAGAATTACTTACCGTCCTCCCCGGCAACAGCGCCAACAAAATTTTGATCGAGCCAAACCTGCACAAAAAATAACAGAAATTTAGGAACAGTGCTAGGTCCTCAATTCTACCGTATAGCCTAGGGCTAACGGGTCGTGATCCACAGGGAGGGACATCGATGGAAGCGTTATGTAAGTTTCTTCTTTTAATTTACAAAATTAGTTAATACTTATCTTCTCAATTAATAAAAAGAAAATAAAAATGTTAAGTTAAGAAGAAGATGGTAGAAGAAGAGATGATGGTATCGTTGTTGTTTTACTTATAAAAATAAAAGGAACCAAAAAGAGATAAAGAAAAGTGTGATGTAAAGATTAGAAATAAAAAATGCAAAGATTAAAATAAAAAGAAAAGAAGAATATTTACCTCTACTGTTGAACCATAAATGAAATTTACCTTCGCATCGAGTAAAGCAAAGTACTAGAAAAGAAGAAAGGAAAGAAAGGCTTCGGCGAGATTGAGCACAATGAACCTCCATTGATTGTCACCTTCAATATAGGCTTCTTGAAGAAAAGATTACAATAGTGTCACTCTACAATAACTCTTCCTCTCTTTTGATCATGTAACTCTCTCTAGCCTAAAAATAAAATAAAATAAACAAAATGAAGATTACATTGAAGAAGAAAAGAAAAACCTAAACTAAAGCTCTCTCTGAGATGGTGCTTCCCTCTGAAGTGGTGTTCCTCTTCCCCTTGACTTTGAGATTGCAGGTATTTATAGAAGAAATGCAGAGATTAGAGGAGTATAAAGATAAGGAAAGCTGGCTTTTCTGAAATTTGAATCCTCCCCTTATCTCCATACTAGATTTATCCAGAATTCTGTTATGCAGCTTGATGACGTGTTGAGTACTGAATATTGCTTAACAGATAACAGAATTAGAATGAGTGATCAACAGAAGAATTGTAGCCCTTTAAGTCTTCTTTCTGTAGAATCTTGAATCATCAGATTGAGATTCGGTAGCAAAAGATATGATTAAAATGCTAAACTATATTCAGTCTGATTTGCTCTGATCTTCAGCTGAACATTTGCCCAGATCCTTGATTTGTTCTAACTAGATCTGGGATTATCCTTAGCTAACCAAATAGATCCAGTTAAGTCTGATTTTAACTGGTATTTATTTGTTTAATCCTCTTTCTCTTCATTATTATCTTCTGCAAAATAAATATTTAAGACAAGGAAATTAGGAGATTTATTACACGATAAATGTAGGAATGTAATGAAAAGAATGTAAAATATGTGTACGATCAGCGGCACCTCAACCCATTCAAGGGAATCTAGAGGAGTTTGTCCAGAGCCCTTCACGGGGAATTCGGCAACACTCTTTGGTTATATGTGGTGTTTAGTGTAAAAGATTTAATTAGGTCATAATTAGTTTTAGCTTCCGCATTATTAGGCATTAAGTGACCATTAGATTAGCCATCACCTATTCACCCCCCTCTAGGTGAACTTACAATTGGTATCAGAGCTTGGTACTCTGATTTGGGTCTTACAATCTAGAGTTAAAGATCCTCATTTTAGGCTAATCACAATATTTTGTACACACACCATGGACTTCATGTCACCACCCACCTTTGACATTCTTAACATCCAAATTTGGAAGGTTAAGATGTCCTTGTATCTCAAGGCCCTAGGCATTCATGTTTATCTTGCTACCATTAATGATTCATATGTTAATAATAGCAAGTATATTGAGGCTAACTCAAAAGCCATTCATGCTTTAAAGTCAACCCTAAATGATGAATATGTATCTAGGGTTTCTAACTTTGATTCGGCTTTTGTAGTATGGAACACTCTCACCTCCCTTGGCGAAAAGGATCTATACTATACGGGGAGCGATTCGGATGTTGGAAGCGTTCGGATGTTGGAAGCAACACCTCCAACATGTGCTACATGGTCCAAGGGATAACCCCCTTGAGGTAACTACCGAATCCGAGGATGAGGACATGTCATATGATGAGCTATCTACTTTTTGTCATCTATTGCTAGAAAAATATGACATGATTAAAAAGAAAAATAAAAATTTGAAAAAGAATATTGCTTGCATGCATAAAGAACATGATTCATTTAGGAATAATATTGCATGCTTAGAAAAAGAGAATGAGGATTTGAAAAATGAGAATGTTTCCTTGCTTTCTAAATTAAATAATCTTTATGAAGGAAACACTATTTTGAAAAATAAAGTTGATTTGGTGGAAAAACAAAAGGAAGTTGTTTTTCAAGAAAATAAGTCTTTGAAAAGAAAAATTTGTGAAAAAGAAAAAGAAGATGTTTGTAAAAAGAAAAAGAAAAATGATTCTATATCTCACCATGCTTTTCATGCCACCACTAGTGAGATTAATGTTTTGAAAGATAAAATTAATGATTTGAGTTCAACCTTGAACTCTTGTGCATTCAACCACACTAGATTGGAGTCTATGTTTTTCAAAGAAACAAACTCCATCCATTCATGCACATCATCATGCTTATGTTGCACACCATGATCATACACACTCACATAAGCATACTAAGGTGTACATATGTACACATTGTGGCCGCAAAGGCCATTTAGCAAAGTTTTGTTATGATAGGTTAGATCATTTTAATTTTGCTAATAAAAGATTTTGGGTCCTTACAAGTCTAACCCCAAGGACCCAAGAAAATATGGGTACCAAACTCTCACCTTTTGCTTTTGATGTAGGTGAGGGCTCTCACAAGACGTGAGAGGATTGGTGCCTTGGTAGTGAATGCACTTGGACATGATGGACATACTTTTGGGATGCATCACTATCAAGGAGCTTTGGTGGGACAACCACCATGTTAGGAGCTTTGGAGTTGGTAACAATCTCTAAACTCTTATTTTTATGTACATGCTAGTTCATTATCATATTCATAGCATGTTCATATTTTGTGTGCTTCATGTGGTATTTATATGCTTAGATGTAGAATGTGTCAAACTTGCATTTATACATATATGAATAGTGAACTACAATTGACTCATATATTTTTGAACTTCATGCTCATTTGTATCCACTATATGCATATGTATAGTCTAGTTTTGATGATTCTCATTTATACATGCTTTGCCTATTTTTATGCTTTACTTCATGTATATGTATTTTTAATTCAAATCTAATAAATATACATGTATACCTGTGAGTCTCTTGCCTTCATGCAAACATCTTTAATAGACTCTTTTAGATTTGGGATATGTATGTGTATTGTTAGGATTGGATTAATCATACATATACCATGAAGATTAGTGTTTTGATGAAAAATGATTTTTTCGTGTTTTTGTTAAAAATGTGACTTATGATCTTTTTGAGCTTCATTGTCTATTTTCATGAAAATGTCATTTACATAACCTTTGAACACTCATCTTTTAATTTTCAAGTTAATTTTTAGCTTTATGGACTATGAGTGCTTGAATTTTTATGTACTTAGTATAATTCATGAAAAACATATGATTTGATGTATTTGAAGGATCTTTAACTAGTTTTCAAAAACAATTTATACTAGTTATTTATTCTTCAAATAGTTTTTGAGATTGACACATAATTCTATTTTCTCAAAATTTGATGCTTCATGATTTGAATATTAGTTTATATGTTAGTTTTTGTCAACACTAGGATTTATACTTGTACATATCGTGGGCCACAAATAAATCTATTTATATTTGTGCTTGAATGCTTATTTGAACCCATGAAATGTGCTTGTATTGCTTGGTTTTGATGATACATACATTTTTAAACTTGTATTCCCACTTTTGGATTTGATTTATGATCATGTGTTTTCATTTCATGTATATGTGTATTTTGCCAAACTTTAAGATATACATGTATACCTCTTGAGTCATTTGCCTTTAATGCAAATCTATTTATATGGACTCAATTGTGTTTAGAGATATGCATGTATACTTATTGTGTTGTCAAAACATACATATATCTTGAAATATTAAATTTTTTTTTAAAAAATGTGTGATGATTTTCATGTCGTCATGATTTAAAGGAATATTCAGATTAATTGACATTTTTGCTTTATTCCTTGCTTGAAGGATTCCGTACTAGTTTTTAAAACATTTTCATATTAACTAGTGCAAATTTTTCATATGGTAGAGTATATGATAAGCTTACTCTTCAATTGGTATCATTGAATATTTTCAATTGGTATCAATATGATTTCTATATACTCACATTTTGATTGTATGTATGAATGCTTTCAAATTCAAATTATATCAATTTCTATTGGTATTCTCTTTTCATACATATATGTGTTATTTGTGCTTAGTTAAAATTGTCTTACATATTTAAAGCACAAAGGTTATTATATGCTAAGCTAAATTTAACTTTCAATTGGTCATTCTTAAAGCTTATGCAATATGTTTTCAAGATTGATATCAAAATAAAAAAATATTTGTTGATTTGGTATCTCAAAATGTGTTTTATTAAGAAAGTTCAAATTTTAAAGAAAAATTCAAAATTTTTGATTTGTATTTTCTATATACAAGGAGAGCTTAACATCTCTCTTACATATGGATTCATGTTGAGTATATTATAAATTGAGGAGCTTGACAACTCTTCTTTATATGATATACGTGTGGAGGGGGAGCTTCACATCTCCTCTTATGCATTACATAATATGTGTTATGTGAGTTAGGGCTTGTCATCCCTTCTTCATGTAATGCATATGTGTAGGGAAGCTAACTTAGCGTCTTCCTCTTCATGAATGTATATCGCATATAAATCTTTATTGATTGATTTGTATTACCCTTCTTGATCTCTTGGTTTTTGACAAAAAGGGGGAGAAAAATTTGTTTGATTTGATTTTACTTTAACCCCTTTGTTGATGATTGACAAAAAGGGGGAGAAAGATTTTGAGTTTTTATAGATTTTGAGTTTTATATGCATACTTGTATTTTTGCTCATGCATAACAAATAAACAATAAGGATTTTATGTTTATGCATATTTGTTTTGTTTTGCAAATAGGAGAATAAGAATTTAATGTGTTTTATCTCCATGCATTTGCATACATGATTATGTGCGTTATTGTCATATCTATTTATTTCTTGTGATGCATGAGTTAAGGGGGAGCTTCTTTGAAGCTTTACTTTAATCCATGCATATATAACTTCATGAGTTTTGTCATCATCAAAAAGGGGGAGATTGTTGGCCCAAAGGCCTATCACCCTAGTTTTGATGATGATCAACTCATGAAGTTATGTTTACTAATGATCATGTGTGTTCAATTAGTGATAGATTCATTATCAAGATCTTAGTAGGTGCATAGCTCAACAAAGGATAAAATGTCAAGATTTGGAGCTAGCACGGTGTGATCCAAGGAGCTTTTGGATCAAGCTTGGACCAAGTCAAGATGATGAGAAGACTTCAAGGGAAGACTTCAAGATCAAGACTTGTGTCTAGGTATAAGATTTTTTTATGTTTTAGATAAAATGTAAAGGATAGAATAGTTGGTGGATTGCTCAAGTATATATCACACACACACTCTTGATTAAATTGTCTTTTCATAAAAGAATTTTCAGATTTAGAAAAGACTTTCATTTTGGAAAAACATAGTTTTGGTTTTTGATATTCAAAGTTATATGTTTCAACCAAAACCTTATTTAGAGCTTAATGTCAAAAACATAGATATTTCATCTTGATTGTGTAGTGGATCATATCCATACACACTATGCTTTAAAAGTATATCTTGTTTTTGTATTTGATGAAGATTTGAAAAAACATGTTTTGAAAAAATATTGTTTTGGAAAAACAGTTTTTATCATGAGCCAAATATTTTCAAGTTACAAAAATAGTCCAATCTTTTATAACATGCCTTGATTTTGTGCAAGCATGTTTGTATATCAAAGTATATTGGTTAAACTATTTTTGTAGATTTTAAAGTATTTTATGGGATTTTATTTGAGCCAAAAAGACTAACTTTTTAATCCCAGAAAACTGTTTCAGGCTTCAGATAAGTCGACTTGCTTCCTTTATAGTCGACTAACCCTGAAGTCGGTCGACCGGTTGGGTTGACCGACGTGCACAGACGTGCACGCCTTTGTGCACTGGAGGACGGCCGACCGTACGGGTCGACCGCTCCAGAGAGCTCTGCTCTCTAGAAATTTCGGCCGACCGTACGGGTCGACCGACAGAGAGTTCGACTCTCTGCTCCAGTGGCTCGGTCGACCCGGGCGGTCGACCGTGGCTCCAACGGTCGGATTTCTGACCGTTGGCGGTCGACCGTACGGGTCGACCGGCAGGTCTGACAGACCCCAACGGCTATATTTTTCTGGTCTATAAATTTGGGGGTTTGGTCATTGTTTTGAGCCAAGTTTTTGGAGACTCTTAGAGCCAGTTTTCCCATTCATTCCAGAGGTTTTTCTCCACAAAATTAGAGCCAATACTTCCAATTAAGGAGAGTTTATCAAGAGTGTAAAAGAGATTTTCTTGAGTTTTTCACCAAAGATTCTTTCCTTGTTTTCTCACACAAACACTTGAGCATCCATTGATCTATTCATCCTATAGGAGTGTTGTAGTGAGATTGTTTTTAGGTGATCAAAGTGTTGTGATCACCAAGACTTCATTTGTTCTTTGAGGAGACGGGCAAGTGTGCTCGTGGTGGTTTGGAGTTCGGTTGTGAACTCTTTGGTTCGAGGTGCGGCCTCGGCGAGCTAGTGAGCTTGCGTGTGTACGGGACTAGGGAGTCCGAGGGCTTGTAGGTGTTGCGGCACAGAGGAGAGATCCATTGGGATCTTGCATAGTGGAAATCCTTCGTGTGTCGAAGGCGGGGATGTAGAGCAAGTGTGCTCGAACCTCGAAACATACCTTTGTGTTTGCGATTGCCATTTCTCTCTCTCTCCCTTGTTTATATCTTGCATTTAATTATTGTCTATCTTTATATGCTTGATATATTCATTTGTGCTTAATTGATATACTTGCGTGGGATTGTTGCTAACACTTGTATTCAACCAAGAGAGCCAACGCGGCACCTCAACCCATTCAAGGGGAATCTAGAGGAGTTTGTCCAGAGCCCTCCACGGGGAATTCGGCAACACTCTTTGCTTATACGTGGTGTTTAGTGTAAAAGATTTAATTAGGTCATAATTAGTTTTAGCTTCCGCATTATTAGGCATTAAGTGACCATTAGATTAGCCATCACCTATTCACCCCCCCTCTAGGTGAACTTACACCCTTGGGCCAACATCATTTACATTTTATTTAAAATAAAAATCTTAAAACTTACAAATTAGGCTTCAAGTCTTTTTGAAAATCTTCTCTTTCTCTTAACTTGAGCCAAACTTGATCTATGAGTTAGACTTCTCTTTGATTACTTAATGCGATCTTGAAGCGCAAGCTCCTGAATCAACACGTGCTAGATTCAAAAACTGACACCGAATCTTTTATTGAAGGTAAACACCGACTAAGATCTTGAGTGAATATTTGAAACTTATTAAACACAAGATCATTAGTACTATAACTACATGATTTAATCATTATCAAAACTAGGATAATGAGCCTTTGGGCCAACAATCTCCCTCTTTTTGATGATGACAAAACGCATGGAGTTATATATATGCATGGATTAAAGATTAAGCTTCATAAAAGCTCTCCCTTAACTCATGCATTGCAAGAACATAGAGATATTCAATGAAGCACATTAATAAAATTTTAAATAAAAATAAACATATATGCATAAACAACAAATATTAAACATACATGTATAAATTCTCTCAATTCTTCTCCTCATTTTTGTCAATACATCAATAAAGGAGTGAAGAAAAAAAACAAAAATGAATATGCGATATAAATTCATGAAGAGGAGAGACATTTAGTTAGCTCCTCCTGCATGCATGCATTACATGGAAAAGGGATGACTAAGCTCTAACCCATATAAGCATAATATACAATGTATAGACGGAGATGTTAAGCTCCCCTACACACGTGTACTATATAAGAAAAAGAGGTCAAGCTCTTTTTTATATAAAATATACTCAATATGAATCTATACATAGAGGAGATATTAAGCTTCCCTTGCGTATAAGCAATACAAGTCAAAACAAATTTTGAAAACCACTTAAAATTTTTTTGATACCATTTAAAATTATTAAAAGAAAACAACAAATTTTGATACATCTTGTAATCAACAAAATCATATTTTATTAAACCAATAAACATAAATATTAAGATACCAATTGAAGATTTTGATATCACTTGAAATCAACAAACAAATATTGATAAATCAATGAAATTATTTTAAGTCAAAGAATTTTTCTTCCCTCCTTTTTGACATGATGCATAAGCTAGTAAAAGATATCAACATTTAGAACTAAATTAAACTTAGCATAAATTAATTTGTAAAGAATATGTACTTTTAATCTAGCATAAGAAATTATATAAATGTATGTATGATCAATTAATTATCAACTGAAATATGATGCATACATATATAGAAAACATAAGTATACAAAATGATATAGCAAAGGAATCATGTGTATAACTAATAACATCCACTCTATCATATACATGTTTATGAGATATTCAATAAGAGCATACAAGACATGGTCACCGAACCAACCGCTCTTAAAGGGTAGAAGTTTTCAAAAAATAAAGTTTTAAAAATAGTTATAAATTGAAAACACTACCAAGTGAAGAATAAATAACTAGTTTAAAATAATTTTTGAAAAACTAGTTAAATATTCTTCAAACATGAAACCAAATTATATATCTCTTGAAACATGCTAATTTACACAAGAATTAACACTCGAAATACTTAAAGCATATATATAAGCTCATGAAAAATAAATCATAAGTAAACATAAAGGTGAGTGTACAAGAATCATGAAATCACAATAAACATGGAGATACGACAGTGTTGCTCAGTTTAAAATTCATATGAAACTCTTTTTCATAAATATGATATATCACATAATCATGCAAGAATTATCAGAACTAGGACATACAATGTACAATTAAATATAAATTGAGCACACAAATGAAATAAAATATATGTAACATTAAGAGCACGTGTATCTCAAGAATTGTACATATATAACACAAGTTTTAACAAGATTTGCATATCAACATGATATAGACATATAAATCAACATATGCTTTAAAATAAAGCATAAAAACATAGATCTATCAAAAGAAATAAGCATGTAAATCCATTTAAAACATAAAGAAAGTTTTTTAAAAATACACGCATAACATAATAACTTATCAACTCATCCTTAAGGACAAAACAATACATGATAAAGTCTAGGTTACTACACAAGCATATAAACATAAAAACATTTTAAAATGGAGGATGAAATGATTACCAAATCCGATGTAGCCAATTCATTTCTTTAAAACATGGCGGTCCTCCCACCTAAATTCCTTGATAGTGATGCATCAAATGGGTTGTACTTCAAACTCCAAATGCATTTACTACCAAGGTAACATTCCTCTCACATTTTGTAAGAGCCCACACCTACATCAAATATAAGAGGTGGAGATTTTGATACCCATATCTTTTTGGGTCCATGAGGGGTTAAAAACAATTGAAACCCAAACATTTTTATTTACAAAATTTAAAAAAATTAATCTATCAAAATAAAATTTTGCAAGATGGCCTTTGCGGCCACAATATACATGTGTACACTCTAGCATACATAGAGGAATGAGTGTGATCATGGTGTGCATATGTATGCCATGGGGTATGTGCATGAATATGTGGGACTTGTTTCTTGCCAACATAGATTCCAATCTATTATGATTAAATGCACATTGGCTCAAAATGGAGCCCAAACAATCAATATTCTTTTTCAACATACAAATATCATCATTAATATTGGAAGAAGAAACATGAGAAACAAAATTCTTTTTCTTTTCAGAAATAGAAATATTTTTTCTTTCAAAATTTCTTTTTCAAAGACTCGTTAGGCTTCAAAACAAAATCCTTTTGTTTTTCAACCTTAATTTTCTTTTTCAAAGATTCATTTTCTTTTGAAACACTTTGAAAAGAATCTTTTTCTTTTAAAACAAGATCATTTTTATTTAACAAATAATTATTTTCTTTCTTCAACTTCTCATTTTCATCTTTTAATAAACCATATTTGGTCTCCAACCTGAACAGCCCAATACACGATCTGTTGGCCCAAAGGCCATTAGCCCTAAGTTTTGATGATTACAAACCATATGAAGTTAGGAATTAACAAGATTGTTTTAAATAAAGTTTCAGGTAAAAACATAGGTTGTTTGACAGCTCCTACACATGACTCACATTTGGAAGCCGCGAAGATTTAGATCCCAGAGCCTAGCACACTAGAAGAGCTCAAAGATCAATCAAATAAGTTGAGAAGACTATACAAGATTTGTATCTTTACATTTTTCCTTTTAGTTAGGATTTATAGTCTATTTGTCAAAACCGAGATGATAGATGTTGATAACCTTGGGATTGCCATACACACATTTGATATTGCTTCATGCTTTCAAACAAAATTTTATTACAAAATTTCTTACCAAGTTTCAGAAAAACAAAGTTTGGAAAAATCGGTTTTTGGAAAAACAAGTTTTTCGAAAAACGATTTTTAGTTTAGAAAAAGAATTTTTATCAAGATATAAGTTCAAATTATTTTGGTGTTGATCTATGATCACACTCCGGTCTTTCCAAGCCCTAGAACTTGATTTTGTATCTACCCGTCTAAAGAAAATTTATTGAAAAATTAAACACTTCAAAAGTTTTTTAAAACTGTAAAATTTGGCATTATCCGGTCGATCGCTAGCAGAGTAGAGCTGCTCTGTCGGTCGACCGGGCAGTCGACCGACATGCACCAATGCACATTGTGCATATCGGTCGACCGGCAGAAAGAGCAGAGCTCTCTGTTTGTTCTGGTCGACCGGTCCGGTCGACCGACAGAGAGTGGTCACTCTCTGTTTGGGACTTCGGTCGACTGCCCGGTCGACCGCTATCCCAACGGTCAGAAATCCGACCGTTGGCGATCGACCGGCCCGGCCGACCAACAGCAGTCAGAGTCTGCTGACAGATTCCAACTGCTATATTTTAGTTTGTCTTTTGTTGGGGTTTCTCCCAACGAATATTTTGGCTTGTTTAACCCTGTTTTCATCTCCGATAAATAGTGGGAGTGTTATACAACTAAAATACAACATTTACAAGAGTAAAATCAAAATTTTCCAAAGTTTAGCCTTTTAGCAAAATGAATTTTCTTGAGCCAAAATCTTCAATCCTTTGTGTTTTAGCTTGAAGCTTTCTCTTCCACTTCTCTACTTGTTTTAACACCACACAATCCCTAAAGTTTCATCTCCTCATCTTGGTTATAGGATTGTGCATGTGAGCTTTGTTTGTGGTTAAGTGTTGATCACCGTTTCCTCATATTGAGAAGTTATGGAGGTTGCGGCCTCAAGCGAGCTAGTGAGCTCTAAGTCGGTGTTGCGGCACCGTGAGAGAAGACAAGTTTATCCGAAGAGTTCTAGTGAGAACTTGTATTGACGATCCAGTAGGATCAAGCATAGTGGAAATCCTTCATCAGGTTGAAGGCAGGAACGTAGAGCAGTGGCTCGAACCTCGAAATATATTCTCGTGTTTGCGATTGTCCACTTATCTCTAAACTCTCTCTCCTTTACTTGCAATATTATTTGTTTATTTCCTTGCAAGTTTTAATATTGTTATTGTTTATTGTTAATTAATCTTATCTCTAAACTCTCTCTCCTTTACTTGCAATATTATTTGTTTATTTCCTTGCAAGTTTTAATATTGTTATTGTTTATTGTTAATTAATTTTTAATCTGCATTATTTGTCACTTAGTATAGCAATCACCTATTCACCCCCCTCTAGGTGATTTCACGATCTCCTCATGTCTCCGAACAAGATTGTGTAAGCTTGATTAACACCGACCTATAAGAGTTCTTAACTAACAAACGGAAGTTAGAACTACTCCATACCTCTCCCTCTTACTGTGAACAAGTAGGATGCCAGTTGGTGACGGTCCATTCAGTCCATTGCTGACTAGGGCCAGTCTCGCCACTCTTCCTGCCCGACAGTCAGATTTCGATCGACTATCGATTCGAGCCCCTGTCAAGACTTACAAAAAGTGCAAAGCATGAAACTTGCCAGATCTTCCTTTTAGCATCATCAACATGATAGGAAGAGGATGTGAACTGTTCAGGGGCAGATGAGGAAGACGGGATACTAACTCCCCTTCATTCAGTTCCCCAGATTTAGATATAGCCCTGACTTGGGCCAAGTCTTGTAGGACAAGAAGGTGCGTTTCGAGGCACAAGATCTAGGGTAGCAATACCCTATAATTATGAACAATCATCCTTTTCAACTGGGATAATGTCAGCAGAACCATTGAAAAGTCTCTTCCAATGGTCTGATGATGAGGAGGAAACTAGTGGATATACCTCTTCAGCAACGGTCAGCTCTATACAAACAGGCAGAGTATCAGCTAATATGGTCGATAGCAGTAATGATGACCTTCGTCGACGGATGGAGGCTCAAGAGCAGACCTCCAAGCCCAGTAAAAGCTTTGGATAATATCCAACAAATGTTAGCTCAACTCCTCACTAGCCAGAATAATAATGATATCGGAAGTAATCATAATGAGCAGGAGCATAACGATGATGAACAACCTAAGAGTGACAAGTTAAAGGAAAAATCTTCCATCGATACTGAAGTTCTTAAAGGCATCCTAGCTCAGATCGCATCCTTAACTCGGAGGGATGAACTAAAGAAGGCAGACATGACTCGTCCTTACCTACTTAAATGGGATTCAATGCCATATCTGCTAAAGTTTAAGCCACCTACGTTACATATGTATGATGGTAAAAGCTCACCAAACCAGCATACCTATTACTTCCGGTCCCAGACTGGTAATGTCATAGATAATGATGCTATTATGGCTAAATTATTTATTGGTACTCTCAAAGGAGTAGCCTTCGATTGGTTCAGAAGCATTCCATGAGGTTCCATTAATTCTTGGATTGATTTAGAAACTCGGTTCCTTTCTTGCTTCTATGAGGACGACACTAAGGTAACCATGGATAAACTTCTTTCCACCATACAGAAGAAAAGGGAATCGGTCCGTGATTACATTGAATGGTTCAAGAACCTATCTCTGATGTGTCTAGCAGGGCTACCATTGCCCATGTTATTGCAGACATGTAGACATAATGTTCGCGATTCGAAATTCATGAAAAACTCCATCGTTGTTGAATCACGTATAAGTTATAAAACCTAAACTTACTAAAATCTTTTTGGCAAAGTGTGTAGTGGCAAGTATAGGATCGAATCCATAGAGACTTGTTCTTAAAATTTTATATTAAAAATCTCACTTTTATCTTATTCTAGTTGAGAAATCCCTGGATGAAGGTTGGAATTTTGTTTTTTTAAAACAAATAAATAAATAAAGATCTTGAAGAAGAAAGCAAAAGAAAAATAAAAATATGAAGAAAGCAAAAGAAGAAAGAAATACCAACCTTTTTGCGAAGATTTGAATACCCAAATAAGAAAAAAGAAATTAAAAGATTGGTACGAAGGGAAGAGGAAGATGAACCAGTGAACTTATTTCTTATCGTCGCCTTGTTGTCTCTCTCCTCCAAGCGATGCTGAAACAAAAGAAGCTAATAAAAGAAAAGAGATGACTTCATGGAATCAAATATGAAAGAAAAGAATAGCAAAAAAATAAAGAGAAAATTAAAAAAAAAACTTAGACTGAATGCTGCAAGATCGTGAAGAAGAATTCTAAATTTTATTCCATAAGCATCAAATGCAAAGCTCTTGACCTCCCCAATCTCGCATTACAACGCTCAAAACTTTTTTTTTTCTAGCTTTTGAGCCCTCTGGTGTCCCCTCATCTCTCAATGAATATAGGTATTTATAGGAAAAATAATGATAAGGGAGAGTGTAGGGAGATAGGAAGAGTTGGATATTTTTGAATTTCAATCTTCCCCTTATCTCCAAACTGGATTTATCTAGAATTCTGTTCTGCAGCTTGACGGAGTGTTGATTGTTAAATATTGCTTAACAAATGACAGAATTTGAAACAGTGATCAACATAAGAGTTGTAGCCCTTTAAATCTTCTTTCTAGATCATATTGAATAATCAGATTTGAGATTCGGTAGCGAAAGTTATGATTCAAATACTAAAATGTATCCAGTCAGAATCTGAGTCAAACTTGCTTTATCCCATCCGTTGATCTTCTCTGTATTTGATATTATCCTCGGTCGATCTTTAGCTAACCAAAATGAATTTATAGAAATCTGAATTTTACCGGTTTTCATTTGGTGTTATCTTTTTGATTTGCTCGATCTTCCGCTGAATATTTTCCCCAATCCTTGATTTGTTCTAGCTAGATCTGGGATCATCCTCAGCTAACCAAATATATCCAGTTAAATCTGATTTTAACTGGTATTTATTTGGTTTAATCCTCTTTCTCTTCATTATTATCTTCTACAAAATAGATATTTAAGACAAGAAAATTAGCAGATTTATTACACGATAAATGTAGGAGTGTAATGAGAAGAATGCAAAATATGTGTACGATCACACCCCCACACCTATCTTTTGCTCTTCCTCGAGCAAAACAAAACTAACCTAAGATTTTTATTGGATCACTTTTGCAGGTTACGCGATTGCACTTAGCATGTGCAACAAGCCTTTAAACCTCTAGGTTACCCCTGGAGGAGGAGTTGTAGTCTCCTGAGGGTTTTCAGTGGATTACACCCACAAAATCCATAAAGAAACGAAATTAGTATTTTGAAAATACATTTTGAAAAGAAGAGAAACTATTTGAAGTGTTTTTACAAGTATTAATCAACTTGTAAGTTATAAGAATATCGAATTATTCATCCCTAGACTTAGCCTCTATTCAAATATTTGTTATCAATTAAGGTTAGGAATAAAATTGTATTCTCATCTAGTCTATTATTTTACCCTAAACCATATGCATCTTATGACCGTGAATATTTTGACTAAAGGTTCTTCAACTCTAACTCTTATACCTTATTTATATATATAAGGGTGGTAATATTCCTTAGCTTTCTTAGGCTTTCTAATTGCCCATGTAATGAGCCTTAGTCGGTGACTCCCAAGCCGGACGGTTTTAGGTCACCGGATGAGAAAATACCTCAAGGACTTAGGACTCAAGCAAACAAGGCCCAAAACTAAGGATTTATTTGGTGATATGAACCACTTTTAGGCGTGAATAATCATGCTTTATGAGGCAAAAAAATCCAGGTTAATCAGAGGATTCTTATTATATATAATATATATATATTTCTTCTTTTCTTTTCTTTTCTTTCTTTTATTTTTTTTTGGAAGGCATAAGAATCTTTGTTTTTCAACGCTAAGTATGTAAAAAGATGCATATTTTATCAAGGTAAAAATCAAGACTAGATTACTTTTTCAAATTTTTCTTCCTATCCCTAGAAATTAAACAAATATTTTTATTTCAACCAAGTATAAGAAATCCTAATTATGGTTCTCTTATTCCTTAAAATTAACTTAATTTCTTGTAAAAATAAGACAAAGTATTATTTTTATTTCCAAAAAGTTTTTTTTGTAACAAAGAAAATTTTTTTATATACTTTTTATTTTTTTAATCTCTTTTTTTTATTATTTGTTTTTCATTGATTTGCAAAGGGGAAAACTTACAATAAAAGTTGAGGAGCTAAATTACAAGTATTTTAAAAGATTACAAGTAGATCTCCTCAGAGATTTTGGAGAAGTGTGCCGATAGGAGTCTGGTCAGCGCGCGACCCTTTGACGATGCGAGCGATGAGATTCCCTTCTCGCCTGGTTTGGGGAATCAGAGAACAGAAAGTGGGTAGAACCCTCTTACTACTTCTCAAAACCGCCTTCAATTAGGAATTCCTTCTCGCCTGGTTCTAGAGATCCCTTAAGAAGAAAGTATTAGGGTATCAGCACCCTGAATAGAGAAGCAATTCTCTAGAAGTCTCTGAATTCTTGTGCGCACGGTGCGTCGTGAAGAAGTCTCTGCTTGTGGAGTCCTCTCTCTTTTTGCCGGGCTCTCTTTCGCATGTGCGTGGTCTCCCCTTCTTGTGCCCCTGGTGGGCTATTTATAAGGAGATCAAGGGTATAATTGTCCCTTGAAAATATAGAAACAGATTGAATCAAATCCGTTTAAATCTGGAAAGTAGCCTTGCTGCGATGCTAGGATCAGCTTCTGCGAAGCTAGAAATGGCAGGTCGGTTGATCTTCTTGATCCGTTTTGAATCTTTCCATATAATTGAAAGATCTCTCCTGATTCTCTTACTCGTTTTAGAAGAGTCAAGAGATTGTAGCAATCAACTGCCAAATTTGATCTCAGATTTGATCTTGATTGGATTTGATCTTGATCCCGATTAGATCTGATCTCAACTGGAGATTTGATTGGTCAAAAATTGACCATAGCAGACCAGCCGCGTTGCTGCCCGCTTTGAACTCACAGCGGAGCTGGAGGCAGTGTCTGGCGAAGTCAGAAGAAAGCTCTTCGGCGGAGCTAGATGTCGTCTGTGGCGAAGCTACCGCATACCCTTTCTGCGCAGTTGTGTGTAACTTCAGGTGGAGCTAACTTCTCTGCAGAGTTGCGCTTCAGCAGTTCAGGCGAAGCTATAAGTTAGCTTCCTGGCAGAGCTTTGAATGGCTTCAAGGCGAAGTTGGATGATCTTAGCCTCTCAAGCGAGGCTATCCCTTTGGGCTCATGTGATGCTAAGTGCTAACATCTTAGACCTGCTGAGGTCTGTTTAGAGGCAATCCGGGCTTACTGTCTGCTTGATATATCAGTGGAGTCCAAGTTGCTTCCTTGTCCCTCGGATATGGGTGAAAACTGGTCGTCAGATTGTCTGTCACTCGTCTTTTATAAATGTTAACAAGTTTAGATATTGTTCAAGCCAGTAAGAATCTTATCTTTTTTAAGTGTCAATAAGACCCCCTTCAAAGTTTTCGAAAGTCTGCAATAGCTCAGACTTCGAAATACTTTGAATTGCTTTGATTGGTGGTATGTGAAGTACGAACGTCGCCATGGTGGTTGAGTTCAGCTTCGCTTTTAATCCTGCTTTGGGATAGATTCGCCGAAGAACCATGTAGATTCGCGTCTGGGTAGCTTCGCGTCTGGGCTTCCCGGAATAAGTTCGCTTTGGAACACCTGTTTCTTTCCCGAGGCCAACTGTTGTGGGCTGGTTACGAGAAAGATTACTCCTTCTCTCGCATTGATCGAGGGAGATATTCTCCCCTTGTGCATTTTTGAGGGAGGATATTCCCTTTTTCAAGGCGCCATAAATGCCTTTATGAGGGAGACACTTCTTCCTTTGCACGGTTCCAAGGGATGTTGGCCCAAAGGCCTATCACCCTAGTTTTGATGATGATCAACTCATGAAGTTATGATTACTAATGATCTTGTGTTTAATTAGTGACAGATTCCTTATCAAGATCTTAGTAGGTGTGGAGCTTCAACAAAGGATTTAAAGACAAGTTGGAAGCTAGCACCGGTTGATTCACGAGCCTATGCATCAAGAACACATTTAGAGATGAGCTCGGTGGATTGCATTTGGACCAAGTCAAGAAGATGAGAAGCCTTCAAGTGAAGACTTCAAGAGGATGAAGACTTGTGTCTAGGTATAAGATTTTTATTTGTTTTAGATAAAATGTAAAGGATAGAATAGTTGGTGGATTGCTCAAGTCTATATCACACACACACTCTTGATAGAATGATTTTCATAAAAGATTTTCCTAGTTAAGAAAAGATTTTTATTGTGATAAAATACAATTTGGTTTTTTGGTATTCATGTATACATATTTTATATCCAAAACCATGTTTAGAGCCTTATGTCAAAAAACTAGATATTCATCTTATTTGTGTAGTGGATCATATCCATACACACTATGCTTTAAAAGTATATCTTGTTTTTGTATTTGATGAGATTTTCCTTATGACAAAATATCTACTTTGGGTTTTGGTAATTTCTTATATACATATCCTTTAACCAAAACAAGTTTAGTGCTTTATGTCAAAAAACTAGATATTTCATCTTGATTGTGTGGTGGATCATATCCATACACACTTTGCTTTATAAGTTCAAAATATCTTGTTTTTGTACTTTGTGAAGTTATGGAAAAACAAGTGTTAGAAAAACATATTTTTAGAAAAACAGTTTTTACTTTGATTGAAACTATTTTTCTGGATTTACTGTGAATTTCTGGGATTTTATTAAGCCAAAAGACCAATCCTTAATCCCTATTTTCTGGTTCTGCCAGTTCTGATTTTTCAGAACTGACAGAGGCCGGTCGACCGGGTCGGTCGACCGGACGTGCACGACGTGCACGCCAGTGTGCACTGGAGATCGGTCGACCGGGCCGGTCGACCGTTTCAGAGAGCTTTGCTCTCGGGAATTATCGGTCGACCGGGCCGGTCGACCGACAGAGAGTTTACTCTCTTCTCCAGTTGCGCGGTCGACCGGGCCGGTCGACCGGAGGCTGCAACGGTCGGATTTTTGACCGTTGCCGGTCGACCGGACCGGTCGACCGGTAGCTCTGACAGAGCCCAACGGTCAGATTTTTCTGGCCTCTATAAAAGGGGGTTTTGTCATTGTTTTAAGCAAAGATTTTTGGAGACCTTAGAACTAGTTTTTCCAATCTTTCTGAAGGGTTTTTCTCCACAAAATTAGAGTCAATACTTCCAATTAAAAGGAGAGTTTTATCAAAGAGTGTAAAAGAGATTTCTTGTGTTTTTCACCAAAGATTCTTTCCTTGCTTTCTCACACAAACACTTGAGCATCCATTGAGCTATTCATTCTATAGGAGTGTTATTGTGAGAGGATTTTAGGTGATCAAGAGTTGTGATCACCAAAGTTCATCTTTGTTCTTTGAGAAGGCGGACGGTTGTGTTCGCGGTTTGTTTCGGGTCCTAGTGAGGACTTGGTGTTGTTGGGTCCTAGTGAGGACTTGTAGCTTGAGGTGCGGCCTCGACGAGCCGGTGGGCTTGTGGTGTGTAAGGGACTTGGGAGTCTGAGGGCTTGTAGGTGTTGCGGCACCAAGGAGAGATCCGGTTGGATCGTGCATAGTGGAAATCCTTCGTGTGTCGAAGGCGGGGATGTAGAGCAAGTGTGCTCGAACCTCGAAACATACCCTTGTGTTTGCGATTGCTCACTCTTGCTCTCTTTCTCACTTAGTCTCTTTTATATCTTGCATTACTTACATTGTCTTTACTTTACATGCTTGATATACCCTTGTGCTTATATTGTTATATACTTGCGTGGGATTGCTTGTTAACACTAGTATTCAACCAAGAGAGCCAACGCGGCACCTCAACCCATTCAAGGGGAATCTAGAGGAGCTTGTCCAGAGCCTCGCAAGGGGAATTCGGCAACACTCTTGTGTTATACATAAGTGTTTAATTAAAAGAAGTTTTAATTTGGTCAACTTAGTTTTAATTCCGCATTATTTGTTCATAAGTGACCATTAGATTAGCCATCACCTATTCACCCCCCCTCTAGGTGATCTTACAATTGGTATCAGAGCTAGTGCTCTTGATATTGGGTCTAACAACCTAAGAGTTAAAGGTCCTCCTTTTAGGCTAATCACAATATTTTTGTACACACACACCTCACCGTGGACTTCATGTCACCACCCACCTTTGATATTCTTAACATCCAAACTTGGAAGGTTAAGATGTCATTGTACCTCAAGGCCTTAGGAATTCATGCTTATCTTGCTACTACTAATAATGATTATTGTTCAAATAGCAAGTACATTGAGGCTAATGTAAAAGCCCTTCATGCTCTTAAATGTACCCTAAATGATGATTATTTATCTAGGGTTTCTAACGTTGATTCGGCTTTTGTAGCTTGGAACATCATCACCTCCCTTGGCGAAAAGGATCTATATTATGCCGGGAGCGATTCGGATGTTGGAAGCGACACCTCCAACAAGTGCTACATGGTCCAAGGGGATAACCCCTTGAGGTAACTACCGAATCCGAGGTAGAAGATGATAGTATGTCATATGATGAGCTCTCTACATTTTGTCAATTATTGCTTGAGAGATATGACATAATTAAGAAAGAAAATAAAAATTTGAGAAAGAAAATTGATTGCATGCATATAGAACAAGATTCTTTTAAATCTAACATTGCATGCTTAGAAAAAGAGAATAATGATTTGAAAAAGAATTTTGATTGCATGCTAAGGGAGAATGATTCTTTTAAAACTAAAATAGCATGTATTGAAAAGGAAAACAATATTTGAAAAATGAGAATATTTCCTTGATGTCTAAATTGAATGTTTTATGTGAAGGAAATATGATTTTGAAAAATAAGATTGATTTGGTGGAAAAACAAAAGGAAGATGTTTTTCAAGAAAATAAAACATTGAAAAGAAAAATTTGTGAAAAAGAAAAAGATTTATTTCACAAAAGAAAAAGAAAAGTGATTCTATATCTCATCATGCTTCTCATGCACACATTGATCAAAATGAGATTAAAAATTTGAAAAATAAAATTGACAATTTGAGCTCTAATTTGAGCTCATGTGCATTCAATCATACTAGATTGGAATCCTTGTTTCAAAAGAAACAAGTTCCTCATACTCATGCACATCATCATCATGACCATGCTTATGATGCACATCATGCTCACACTCCCACTCATAAGTATGCTAAGGTGTACACATGTACACATTGTGGCCGCAAAGGCCATCTAAGAAAATTTTGTTATGAAAGGTTAAATGTTCTTATTTTTGATAAAAATAAAAATGCTTGGGTTCCTTACAAGACTAACCCCATAGGACCCAAGAAAATATGGGTACCAAAACCCCCACCCTTTGATTTTGATGTAGGTGAGGGCTCTCACAAAACGTGAGAGGATTGGTGCCTTGGTAGTGGATGCACTTGGACATGATGGACATACTTTTGGGTTGCATCGCTATCAAGGAGCTTTGGTGGATCAACCACCATGCTAGGAGCTTTGGAGTTGGTAACAATTTCTAAACTCCTATTTCATTTATGTACATGCTTGTTCATTCATAATAGTCATAGCATGTTCATATTTTAAGATATTTTGTGTGCTTTATGTGGTAGTTACATGCTTAGATGTAGATTTGTCAAACTTGTATGTATACATATACAAATAGTGAACTACAATTGATTCTTAAATATTTGGACTTCATGCTCACTTGTATCCACTTTATGTATTTGTATAGACTAGTTTTGATGATTCTCCTTATACATGTTTTGCCAATTTTTATGATTTACTTCATGTATATGCATGTTTAATTCAAATCTAGTAAATATACATGTGTACCCGTGAGTCTCTAGCTATCATGCAAATATTTGATAGACTCTTTTACAATTTTGGGATATGTATGTGTATTGTTAGATTTGTATAATTCATACATATACCATGAAGATTGTAGTTTTTAATAAAAATGATTTTGTTTTGATAACAATGATTTCTATGTGATTTGAGCTTCAATGACAACTCTCATGAAAATACTATTTACATAACCTTTGAACACTCATCTTTTATTCAAAAATATATTTATGAGCTTTATGGACTATGAGTGCTTGGATTTTTTATGTACTTAGTCTCATTCATGAAAAACATATGATTTGACATATTTGAAGGATCTTTAACTAGTTTTCAAAAACAATTTATACTAGTTATGTATTCTTCAAATAATTTTTGAGATTGTCACATGATTCAATTTTTCTTAAAAATTTAATGCTTCATGATTTGAATATTAGTTTATATGTTAGTTTTTGTCAACACTAGGATTTATACTTGAACATATCATGGGCCTCAAAAAGATCTATTAGTAAGTATGCTTAAATGCTTATTTGAACCCTTGAAATGTACTTGTATTGCTTAGTTTTGATGATTCATACATATTTAAACTTATGTTCACCTTTTGGATTTGATTTATGATCATGTGCCTTTTATTTCATGTATATGTGTGTTTTGCCAAACCTTAAAATATACATGTATAACTCTTGAGTCTTTTGCCTTTCAATGCAAATCCATTCATATAGACTCACTTGAGTTTAAGAGATATGTATGTATATTTCATGTATTGTCAAAACATACATATATCTTGACATATAGATTTTGTTTTCAATGATTTAATAAAAAAAAAAATGTGAGATGATTTTGATGTTTATGATTTTCTAAGGAATATTGTACCTTATTGCCATTTTCATGATGCCATGTTTCACATAACATTAGTACACTCACTTCTTTTGAAACTATTTGGACTTTATAGATTAGAGTGTTTGAGTGTTTTGTGTTTCATTGCTATTTCATGAAAATCCTTAGATTTATTCCTTGATAGAAGGATTTCGTACTAGTTGTTAAACACTCTCATTTAACTAGTTCGAATTCTTCATGTGTTGTTAATGCTAAGCTTAATTCAAATCTTATTTTCAAGCTTATGCATTAGATTTTAAAATGGTATCAATATTTTTATTTGATATCAAAGAGAAAATTCAAAATTTGTTTTGATAAAATAGAATTAATGATTTGTTTTGATGAGAAAAATTCAAAATTTTGATTTGTATTGACCCTCCTTGACTTCTTTATTTTTGACATAAAGGGGGCGAAAATTTGTTGATTTGATTTTACTTTGAACCCTTTGTTGATGATTGACAAAAAGGGGGAGAAGTATTTGTGTTTTTGTTTTGATATATATGCATGATTTCCTTGCTTAAGGGGGAGAAGTATTTGTCCTTCTTACTTAAGGGGAATTAAGATTTGTATTTATGCATATGTGTTTTGATTTATGCAAATAGGAGTAAAAAGATTTTGATTTATGCTTGTTGCATCTCCATATTTGCATCCATATTCATGTGCTTCATGATCATATTTATTATTTATTTTGTATGCATGAGTTAAGGGGGAGCTTCTTTGAAGCTTTACTTTAATCCATGCATATATAACGTCATGAGTTTTGTCATCATCAAAAAGGGGGAGATTGTTGGCCCAAAGGCCTATCACCCTAGTTTTGATGATGATCAACTCATGACGTTATATATGCATGGATTAAAGTAAAGCTTCAAAGAAGCTCCCCCTTAACTCATGCATACAAAATAAATAATAAATATGATCATGAAGCACATGAATATGGATGCAAATATGGAGATGCAACAAGCATAAATCAAAATCTTTTTACTCCTATTTGCATAAATCAAAACACATATGCATAAATACAAATCTTAATTCCCCTTAAGTAAGAAGGACAAATACTTCCCCCTTAAGTAAGGAAATCATGCATATATATCAAAACAAAAACACAAATACTTATGATTACTAATGATCAAAGAAGCTCCCCCTTAACTCATGCATACAAAATAAATAATAAATATGATCATGAAGCACATGAATATGGATGCAAATATGGAGATGCAACAAGCATAAATCAAAATCTTTTTACTCCTATTTGCATAAATCAAAACACATATGCATAAATACAAATCTTAATTCCCTTAAGTAAGAAGGACAAATACTTCTCCCCCTTAAGCAAGGAAATCATGCATATATATCAAAACAAAAACACAAATACTTATGATTACTATGAAGTTATGATTACTAATGATCTTGTGTTTAATTAGTGACAGATTCCTTATCAAGATCTTAGTAGGTGTGGAGCTTCAACAAAGGATTTAAAGACAAGTTGGAAGCTAGCACCGGTTGATTCACGAGCCTATGCATCAACAACACATCTAGAGATGAGCTCGGTGGATTGCATTTAGACCAAGTCAAGAAGATGAGAAGCCTTCAAGTGAAGACTTCAAGAGGATGAAGACTTGTGTCTAGGTATAAGATTTTTATTTGTTTTAGATAAAATGTAAAGGATAGAATAGTTGGTGGATTGCTCAAGTCTATATCACACACACACTCTTGATAGAATGATTTTCATAAAAGATTTTCCTAGTTAAGAAAAGATTTTTATTTGTGATAAAATACAATTTGGTTTTTGGTATTCATGTATACATATTTATATCCAAAACCATGTTTAGAGCCTTATGTCAAAAACTAGATATTCATCTTATTTGTGTAGTGGATCATATCCATACACACTATGCTTTAAAAGTATATCTTGTTTTTGTATTTGATGAGATTTTCCTTATGACAAAATATCTACTTTGGGTTTTGGTAATTTCTTATATACATATCCTTTAACCAAAACAAGTTTAGTGCTTTATGTCAAAAACTAGATATTTCATCTTGATTGTGTGGTGGATCATATCCATACACACTTTGCTTTATAAGTTCAAAATATCTTGTTTTTGTACTTTGTGAAGTTATGGAAAAACAAGTGTTAGAAAAACATATTTTAGAAAAACAGTTTTTATTTTGATTGAAACTATTTTTCTGGATTTACTGTGAATTTCGGGGATTTTATTAAGCCAAAGACCAATCCTTAATCCCTATTTTCTGGTTCTGCCAGTTCTGATTTTTCAGAACTGACAGAGGCCGGTCGACCGGGTCGGTCGACCGGACGTGCACGACGTGCACGCCAGTGTGCACTGGAGATCGGTCGACCGGGCCGGTCGACCGTTTCAGAGAGCTTTGCTCTCGGGAATTATCGGTCGACCGGGCCGGTCGACCGACAGAGAGTTTACTCTCTTCTCCAGTTGCGCGGTCGACCGGGCCGGTCGACCGGAGGCTGCAACGGTCGGATTTTTGACCGTTGCCGGTCGACCGGACCGGTCGACCGGTAGCTCTGACAGAGCCCAACGGTCAGATTTTTCTGGCCTCTATAAAAGGGGGTTTGTCATTGTTTTAAGCAAAGATTTTTGGAGACCTTAGAACTAGTTTTTCCCAGTCTTTCTGAAGGGTTTTTCTCCACAAAATTAGAGTCAATACTTCCAATTAAAAGGAGAGTTTTATCAAAGAGTGTAAAAGAGATTTTCTTGTGTTTTTCACCAAAGATTCTTTCCTTGCTTTCTCACACAAACACTTGAGCATCCATTGAGCTATTCATTCTATAGGAGTGTTATTGTGAGAGGATTTTAGGTGATCAAGAGTTGTGATCACCAAAGTTCATCTTTGTTCTTTGAGAAGGCGGACGGTTGTGTTCGCGGTTTGTTTCGGGTCCTAGTGAGGACTTGGTGTTGTTGGGTCCTAGTGAGGACTTGTAGCTTGAGGTGCGGCCTCGACGAGCCGGTGGGCTTGTGGTGTGTAAGGGACTTGGGAGTCCGAGGGCTTGTAGGTGTTGCGGCACCAAGGAGAGATCCGGTTGGATCGTGCATAGTGGAAATCCTTCGTGTGTCGAAGGCGGGGATGTAGAGCAAGTGTGCTCGAACCTCGAAACATACCCTTGTGTTTGCGATTGCTCACTCTTGCTCTCTTTCTCACTTAGTCTCTTTTATATCTTGCATTACTTACATTGTCTTTACTTTACATGCTTGATATACCCTTGTGCTTATATTGTTATATACTTGCGTGGGATTGCTTGTTAACACTAGTATTCAACCAAGAGAGCCAACGCGGCACCTCAACCCATTCAAGGGGAATCTAGAGAAGCTTGTCCAGAGCCTCGCAAGGGGAATTCGGCAACACTCTTGTGTTATACATAAGTGTTTAATTAAAAGAAGTTTTAATTTGGTCAACTTAGTTTTAATTCCGCATTATTTGTTCATAAGTGACCATTAGATTAGCCATCACCTATTCACCCCCCTCTAGGTGATCTTACAAGGGAAACCGTCCCTTTCTCAAGGCACAATAAATGCCTTAAATAAGCTCGTGCTTCCACGCTTGAGGCGGCAATGCTCAGGCCATGAGGCCTATAAATAGGACACCTGGGGTCCTCTGAAGAGAAGTGATCTGCTCTTTTTCTCTTTTCTTAGTTGAGAGAGATACTCAGATCTCTGAACTAGTGGGGATGCCCACTCTGGTTATTACCGGCCAAGGACCGGTAAGTCTCGGTCATCCAGAGGCTTTACCAATGGACTTTAGGGAGTTTATCTCCCTTAATTTAGCTTTAACAGCTGCCTCAGGGATTGATTTTCCTTGTCCTTCTGCAGAGAAGGGTTTTAGCCCAGCTTCGCAGCGAAGTTATCATTTTGACTTGATCAAAGAAAGATCGTTGTATGTGTGTTAAGCTCGCCACTTAGGCAAAACTTGGGACTTAGTCTCTTCAAAGTTGAGCCAGTCTTACCATATAGGTGGGGCTAAGACTGCGTCCCTCAGGATCAGTTTGGCTTAGCCATATAGGCGAGGCTAGAACTTGGCTTATGCTGAGCTAGCCCATCATCACTGTGCAAGCGAGGCTATCCTCTGCTTAATTGAAACTGGAATTCATTATAAACTGCAACTGAATCGGATTTAAATTGCTTCGCTCCAAAGAATTTGACTTAGCATTTCCTTTGACTTACTGCTAACTTATTTCAGTTTGCATCGCAGTGAGCTATGTTCGCCAATCTTGTCACTTGATGAAAGAGATCAAGAAGTTGCCTCTTGCTTTTCCAGTTGAAACTTTAATTTTAAGTAGGAGGAACAAACTGGGGCAGCCGATGTGCGTTCCAGAAGAGGTTGGCAGTCGCTTATCTGAGATGATCCACTTCGAGGCGAGGCTGGTAGCCGCTTATCCGAGATGATCCACTTTGGGAAAGCGGATGTCACCTGTGAGGTCGCGGATCTTCCCATTGCCAATTTTCATCAAGGAAGATCCAACCTGCTGGTGGCGATCAGTCCTTCGCCAGTTTTGATCAAAGACGATCCAGCTTCCTGGTGGTACAATCTGCCATTATGCGAAGGATTGCGGCCTTGTCCTGGTGGCACCATCTCCTGATGGCACAATCTGTCCTGGTGGCACCTTCTGCCATTATGTGAAGGATTGCGGCCTTGTGCAGGAGGAAGGCCTTTCATGTCCAGTTGGTTTGGTTTGGAAGTAGATAGGACCACTTGTATGCCTTTTGAGTAAATGACTCTGTTGTATAAAACACAACCTTGATGTAGTAGTATCATGAATGTACCTTCCCTTTTAAATCAATAAAAGTTCAGTTTCTGCTCATCTGATTTTGCTTCTCCTTCACTTGAATTAGGCTGGCGGAGTTTAGACTTCATACAAAGTTGAATACAGGATTCCATCTGAAACAGGAACGCGCTCCAGCGAAATTAGTATTTTCGTGAAGTTCGGACTGTGCTTTTGGCGGAGCTATGGCAAGCTTTTCGGCGAAGTTAGCGATACATCGCGTGAAGTCGGCACTTGACTCGTGGTGAAGTTAACCCTTAGTGGGGTTGAATCAGCGCTTTTTGGGAAAGCGCTTCAGGCGCCGTTTCAAATTAATTTGAAATGACAGCTTTTATTATTTTCAAGGCGTCGTTTCAGGCGATCATTAGCCTATAAAAGCCCCATCGGGCTGTCTTATCCAAGGCTGAACCGGTGCGTCTTGAAGAGACTGCGCGGTTTGAGCAGCTTAAGGCTCAGAGTGATGAACTTTCACGGCAAGAGTCGGCTCAGAAGGCAATCTTGGTTGAAGTTGAAACTCGCTTGACCCAGACGGTGAGTTTTAATGAAGCTAAGCTAAGGTCGCAGGCGCTTGTCCAGGCTGCTGATGATAAGAAGACAAGGCTGGCCTTTCTTGAAGAACGGATCAGATCTTATGACGCACGCTCATAGCTTGTAACATATGTGCCTCCATGTATCCTTTCCTTTTGGAATCAATAAAAGTAATTTTGTTCTGACTCCCTGTCGAATCTCCAACTTGTTTTATCTGCCGAGTTATCGTTTCCAAGTTGTATTGCAGCCACTTGAGAACATAGTCCTTGCTGGATTGAATAGTGAGACTTGGCTATCTGCCAGTTCAAAGGTCGCAATGACATAACCGATTGAGAAGCCACCAGGCTCAAAGTAGGTGATACTTGTTTTTTGTAAATGTCAATAAGTATCGAGACCTGTCTTTTGTAAATGTCAATAGGCTCAAGGTTGAGACTTGTCTTTTGTAAATGTCAACAAGCTCAAAATTGAGACTTGGCTATCTGCCAGTTCAGAGGTCGCAATGACATAATTGGTTGAGAAGCCACCAAGCTCAAGGTTGGTGATACTTATCTTTTGTAAATATCAATAAGTATCGAGACCTGTCTTTTGTAAATGTCAACAGGCTCAAGGTTGAGACTTGTCTTTTGTAAATGTCAACAAGCTCCAAATTGAGACTTGGCTATCTGCCAGTTCAGAGGTCGCAATGACATAACTGCTTGAGAAGCCACCAAGCTCAAGGTTGGTTATACTTATCTTTTGTAAATATCAATAAGTATCGAGACCTGTCTTTTGTAAATGTCAACAAGCTCAAGGTGAGACTTGTCTTTTGTAAATGTCAACAAGCTCGAAATTGAGACTTGGCTGTCTGCCAGTTCAGAGGTCGCAATGACATAACTGATTGAGAAGCCACCAAGCTCAAGGTTGGTGATACTTATCTTTTGTAAATGTCAATAAGTATTGAGACTTGTCTTTTGTAAATGTCAACAGGCTCAAGGTTGAGACTTGTCTTTTGTAAATATCAACAAGCTTGAAATTGAGACTTGGCTGTCTGCCAGTTCAGAGGTCGCAATGACATAACTGATTGAGACGCTACCAAACTCAAGGTAGTCCTTGTCGGACTGAAAGAGTGATACTTATCTTTTATAAATGTCAATAAGTATCGAGACCTGTCATTTGTAAATGTCAACAGGCTCAAGGTTGGGACTTGGCTTTCTGCCAGTTCAGAGATCGCGATGACATGACTGGTTGAGAAGCCACCAAGCTCAAAATTATAGTGAAATTTGGGAAAAGGTCTCGTTTTCACGGGGAGAAACGAGGAAATCACTGTCATAGATTTAATGTTAACGTAACAACGAAATGTTTATGTAGTCTTACCATTCTATGGATGAGAATTGGTAAGTGATTTTAGAGAGGGAATCAAATGGGAACAGGTCCCTTAGGATTTTTAGCAAATTCTCAGCTGTCAACGGGTTTGATATGCCTTTACCAACTACCGTTTGAGTCGGTCTAGCCATGCTATTCCCCTCAGCATGATGAGCTGTCGAGAACTTATGTTGGGCTTAAAGGCCAACATTTTCCTCTATCCTTAACCATTAAGAATGTTGAATCATTTGGTTAACGTATTTGTAACCTTGATTCTCCTTCGGGACAACCAGTGTATGACCAGGTTCCTACTGGTTTATGGTTGTATGATCTCGCTTGGAGGAAGAGAAAGGCTCTCTTTGCATGTATCTTGGATATGAAGGTCTTGATCAGAGGTAAGGTGTTAACTTGATCATAAGAAGGGTCCCTAATCAAGGATAGTATTTCTTTAAGAACTTGCCATTGATCGGCATCATGAGTAAATAGCCATCTGAAGTCATAAGACGGTATGCTCCGTTTGAATAGACTGTTTCTATTACAAATGGTCCTTCCCATTTAGGCTGAAATTTGCCTTGGTCTTGTGCGTCATAATCATCGGTCGTCTGATGGCTAAAACCAAATCTCCTTTCTGGAAGACTCTTTGCTTGACCTTTTTATTGAAGGCTTTTGAGATTCGAGCTTGATACAACTCGATGTGTTGCTGAGCTTGAAGTCACTTCTCATCTAAGGCTTCGAGCTCTTGAAGACACAACCGATCATTGTCCTCTTATGTGATCTTAGTCATTAAAACGACTCGCAACGACGGCATCTGGATTTCCAACAGGATGACCGCTTCACACCCGTACACCAGGGAAAAGGCGTATTGCCTGTCGGTGTTCGAACCGTGGTTCGGTAGGCACAAAGACATTCACCAAGCTTTTCGTCCCAATCTCGCTTATTCGGGAGACGAACTTCTTGAGTAACTTGATGATTGTTTTGTTGAATGCTTCAGCCAAGCCATTAGCGGCGGGATTATAGGCAGTTGAAGCCACATTCTGAATTCGGTATTTATTGCAGAACTGATAGAATACCTGGCTTATGAATTGGGGACCATTATCATGGATGATCCGCCTAGGGACACCAAATCGATGGATGACATGGTGTTTGATGAAATTAACCACACTAGAGGTTTTGACTTCAACTAGTGGTATAGCTTTCGCCCATTTTGAAAAGTAATCGGTTATTGCCAGGATAAACCGGTGTCCTTTTGTCGAAGAGGGGCTGATTGGCCCTACGACATCGATTCCCCATGCTTCAAATGGCCATGAAGAAACAGTTGGGTGGAGCAACTCTGAGGGCTGGTGTATGAAGTCCGCATGAATCTGGCACGCTTTACACCTCCATGCATATTGGATGACATCAGCTATCATGGTTGGCCAATAGTATCCAAGCCTATGCAATCTGTCTTTAATTTTGGACCTGGCTGATGAGCTCCGCAAATGCCGTCGTGTGCTTCTTTAAGCACTTCCTGTGCCTCTGAATTAGAAAGGCAACGAAGGAGGACACCGTCATATGAACGACGGTAAAGTATCTTCAAACTTGGATCGTAGTAGAAACGGAGAGACCTTCGTCTTATAGATGCTGCCTCATTAGGATCGTCTGGCAGCAGACCATGTAGAGCATAGTCGATGAGAGGGAATCGCCAATCTCTCAGCTCAAGATTCGTCGAGATATTATAGACCTCTCGGGTTTTTGACATGTGCTTAGAGCATACAAGGTGTCGAGTTGCCACTGTGAGGTGATACTTGGTATCGACCGGCAGGGCTAATGTTATTGCCAATGCAGCAAGAGCGTCCGCCCTGGTATTCTGAGATCGAGAGACGTACCCGATGTAAAAGCCTTCAAATAGATTAGCTAATTCTATGGCCGTGTGATAATAAGGCATCAGGTCTTCGTGGTGGACCTCATATTCGCCTTTAACCTGATTGATAATCAGTTTTGAATCGCCGTAAGCTTC
This sequence comes from Agave tequilana, assembly GCA_038442645.1. Classification (NCBI taxonomy): domain Eukaryota; kingdom Viridiplantae; phylum Streptophyta; class Magnoliopsida; order Asparagales; family Asparagaceae; genus Agave; species Agave tequilana. The sequence goes on along the minus strand of JAVJIF010014176.1, from coordinate 76,107 downwards.
AAGGTATCGTACCCCCATTCCGTGGGCGAGCTGAAGGCCAATGAGCAGAGTATTATATTCTGCTACATTGTTGGAGTATGATTCCGTCAGAGAGAATGCTCTAGGAAGGACATGATTCTGTGGGGAGATAAACATAACCCCCACGCCGGCAATGATCTTGCCCTTAGGGCCTATTCGTGATGCTCCATCGAAGAACATCTGCCACACTTCCTCCTCTGAGGTTATATTAGACTCGAAGACTTCATCTAGAATATCTTCATGAAGTTTTGAGTTTTCTGGGACTGGATGAGCAGCCAAGAACTCTGCGAGGGCCTGGCCTTTAACCGCCTTCTGAGGGATAAAGATCATGTCGTATTGAGACAAAAGGAGTACCCATTTAGCTAATCTTGAATTCAATGATCCGGCTTCGTCATGAGAAGACGCAAAGGATTTACTCTGGAGATGACATGTATGGTTTGCCCGACAAAATAATGTCGCGTCTTCTGAATGGCAAAGACAAGAGCTAAACACTCTTTCTCGATAGGATTGTAGCGAGATTCCACTCCTATCAGAGTCCTGCTCAGATAATAAATGGCCTGTTCGTGGCCATTGTCGTCCTTTTGAGCAAGGAGGGCGCCAAGAGAATAGTTCATAGCTTTCACATAAAGCAAGAATGGTTTCCCTAATGTGGTGGCCACTAAGACTGGAGGTTTTGTAAGATATGTCTTGATATCCTCATAAGCTTTATGAGAAGCTTGATCCTATATGAAGGAAGCATCCTTTTTCATGAGTCGGGTGAACGGTTGACAGCGATCTGAGAGATTTACGATGAATCTTCTAATATAAGCCAGTTTACCTTGCAAGCCTCTAAGCTCTTGAGATTCCTTGGTGGATGCATGCTCTGAATGGCTTTGACTTTGTCTGGATCAAGATGAATCCCTTTTGATGTAACAATAAACCCAAGGAACTTGCCACTTGACACTCCCAAGAAGGATTTCGTCGGATTCATTTTCAGTTGATGAGCCCGCATTATGTCGAACATCGTTCTCAAGTCACGAAGATGGTCATCCTTGTTGCGGCTTTTGACAGCAATGTCGTCGACATAGTATTCTATCGTTTTTCGGAGATGATCGCGAAAGATTGTACTCATTGCTTGCTGATAGGTTGCTCCAGCATTCTTTAGCCCGAAGGGCATCACGGTGTAGCAGTATACCCCAAGAGTGTTCGAAACGAGGTATGCTTTTCGTCGTCAGGGTACATCTTAATCTGATTGTATCTTGAAAAGCCGTCCATAAAAGACATTCTTTCGAATCCACAAGTATTATCAATCATGACATTGGTGATGGGCAGTGGGAATTCGTCTTTAGGACAAGCCGTATTGGGATCACGGTAATCGATACAGATCCGTATTTTCTCATTCTTTTGAGGACTGGAACGATATTAGCAACCCAATCTGGATGTTGTTCCTCCCGAATGAAGCCACATGCAATGAGCTTATGGACTTCAGCTTCAATAGCTTCCATAATGTTTGGGCGAAACCGACGTTGTTGCTGCTTGACTGGCTTGGCATCGGGCTTGATATTCAGACGGTGCATGGCTACTTACGGGTCAAGTCCGGGCATGTCTTCGTAGTTTCATGCGAAGACGTCTATGTACTCCTTTACGAGCATTATCAGTTCTTCCTTTTCTGTAAGTGATAAGCTTCCACTTATAAAGATGGGCTTAGGGTGGTCTTGACTACCCAAGTTGACCTGCATCACCTTATCTTCGGTAGGTGATTCGCGCAGTTCGAATCTTTTTTCCCATTTGAGATCTAATTGCTGGGCCCATGGTTCCTCATCGGTGGCTTCTGTAGGCTCCAATTGACTGCTTGAAGTCATATTAACGGTGAGATTTTCGAACATCATTCTCATACTAACATCTGAGTCCCACTCGGAGGATGAGGCTAATGTGATGGAATTGGTTCGTCATCTGTGAATTGAACCATTGCTGACGATGTGGGTGTAACGTATCCCAACCCCCTTCGTGTACCATTATAGTAATTTACAGGCTTCCCTTTTGGCACAAAGTTACGTAGCAAACTACGCCTTCCTTTCTAAAATTCAGGCCTTCTCCATGCTTTAGGTCATATCCCATTTTCTTCATAATATTGCACGCTGGTCGCGCATAATGGAAGAATTGTGGAATGTTTAAGTCTGAACTTAAATTTGTGGTTATGGGTCCCCGTGGTTGGGTTCTACCGAAAATTATCGGTAACTGATCTTCTTTGGACGAAGGGATCACCAAAACGACCCCTTCTACAGATTCCATGGGTGTACCGGATGCACTTGGTTTATGTAAAGGCATGTGCAGAGAGCTATCCGTGGTGGATTCAAACAACCCAATACTCGCAGGATAATTAAAAGAAATATTATCATTAATTACCCATTCACCTTCATCTCAGAAGGAGTGTTACATTGGGGGTTATCAAGACATGCTATAATTGGTTCGCCAATCAAGATGGCTAGCATGTCTCCTTCGGATTCAGAATCCGTCTCATTGCCACTATCATCATCATTCGGCAATGGTTCTTTGGATGCTTCACCAGCCTCTTGATACAGGAGAGCGTCAGTGATGTAATTTTCCACCCCTTTGAATGGTTGCTTCTCAGCGAAGACAGTTTGTACTGTCGCGTCATCCTCGACATATTGAAGCACTGGTGTAGAGTGGAGGGAACGATCCAGCTGGCGTGGATCCATGGTCGTCCTAGTAGCAGGTTATATGATGTGTCAGCATCAATGACATAGCACGTCACTTCTGACTTCAGGCTCCCAATTCGGCAACGGAGTCGAATTTTTCCAAGTGGATGACTACTCCGAGTATTGAAACCGTATATTGTAGTAGTGGTTGCGGACAACCTATATAGCAGTATACCGAGGAAGTAGAGAAGCCTTTTGGGGATGATGCTGAGCGCGGACCCCGGGTCGACTTGTACCCTTTCAATGCATGTTGAACCAATGTATCCGGTATAGTACAGACGTCGATCGTGCTTGTTATCTTGAGAAGCATATCTTCCGCTGTGAACGTAATAGCAGGCACCTTTGATCGCGCATGATGGCATTCAAGGCACGGAGACTGGGCGTCATCTTTGGGGATTTCTGGTATGTACGTCAGGAATGATTCTGAGTTGGCTAATGCATCTCTGAGTGCTTCTCTTGTCTCTTTTGAGAGACGAAGGAGCTCGTGTATAGTAATACGAGCTGGAATATTGGCCAAATGAGCTAATATGTCAAAACGAAAGGGCGTGTAAAGCCTTGTGCCTGAAGGCTTTTTTAACACATGGTCGAACCGGACTTCCTTAGGCTTCTCCTTTCCCTTGGTTAGAACTGGAGCGGATGCTGGTACTTGTACTGTCGTTGTTTGCTGTTGTATCTCGTTAGTAGCTTTCTCATACTTTTTTAAGTATGATTTCCCGGATCGAGTACCTGTCGGCTGAGGTACATCGGCCAGCGTTACGCAAGCGTGCTTTTCTCCTTCTGAATCACTGAGGGAAGCTGACGTAAGATTGTCATCGACCGGTAGGAGGGAGATGACATTGCAAAATTTGCCCTTTGACTTGGACTTCTTTGAATCCCACTGTACGTCTTGGACAAGGTCTGGGTGTATCCACATGACTTCCCCTGTCTCCAATGTCAAGGGAACAAGACCTCTATTATCTTAAGTTTTAGCCGCAGGATGTTTGACTTTCAGCTGTGGCACAGGGACTGGATAGGTCCCGTCAGGAACTGTGACCTTTGGGGTTTTGCCGAATTTGAGGGTCACCATATTGGCAGTGACTTTCTTCTGCTCTACCTTCAGTGTCAGGACTCCAGCGTCGATCAAGGCTTGGATTCTGTTCTTGAGGACATAGCACTTGTCGGTAGAATGGTGAATCATCTTGTGGTAGAGACAGAATTTGGGATCGTTCGTGCGTCCTATCTCATTGGACGTCGAGCCTCTGGTAGCTTCATTTTATTCCCTTTGTGGAGTAAATGGAATATTGTGACCACCTGATCGTCTCTGAAGGAATACTGTTTGGAGGGAACTTAGACTCCTGATTATTGAAGCCGCTCTTCTTGGCTTTCGACTGTACGTCCCCGGATAATTCAATCGACATAGTCTCTTTCCCTTTGGCTTGAGAAGACTGCGCCATGTCGCTACGTCCTTTATTGTTCATACCTATTTGCGTTTAGGGGTAGATGGTTCGAACTTTTTAGCCGACTTTTCGGCTATCTCAGCTTGTTCGACCAATTCTTTTTAGGTGTGGGCTTTGACAGCCCCCATGCGAACTTCTACTTGGTCCAAGAAGTTGTGCCTGCACGTCTGTAAGAGCATGGGTAATGGCATCCCTACTGGGCACATCAAAGATAAGTTTCTGAATCGCTCAATATAGTCACGGACAGATTTTTCCTTCTTCTGCACGGTGGAGAGGAGCTTGTCCATGGTTACCTCGGTATCGTCCTCATAGAAACGAGAAAGGAATCGGGTTTCCAGGTCGATCCAGGAATTGACGGAGCCTGGAGGGAGACTTCGGAACCAATCAAATGCCACCCCCTTTAAGGTGCCGATGAACAGCCTAGCCATGATGGCATCATTGTCTATAACATTAACGGTTTGAGACCGAAAATAGTAGATGTGCTGGTTTGGCGAGCTCTTTCCATCATAGGTATGCAATGTTGGTGGTTTGAACTTCGGTGGGTATAGCACTGAATCCCACTCCAACGGGTAAGGACGGACTGTCCCTACTTTTTTAATTCATTCCTCTGAGTTAGGGATGCGATTTGAGCTTGAAGGCCCTTAAGGACTTCAGCGTCTAAAGAGGAACCCTCCTTGGATTTCTCCGTCTTCGGCTGGTCATTGCTAGGATGTTCCTCCTCTCGTGATTGCTCCCGGCATCATTGTTATTCCTGTTACTGAGGAGTTGAGCGAGCATCTGTTGAATGTTGTCCAGAGCCTCTTGCTGAGTTTTGAAAGTTTGTTCCTGAGCTTCCAAACGTCGACGAAGGTCATCGTTAGCATTATCAGCCATATTGACTGATGCTCTGTCTGTTTGTATTGAACTAATTGTCGCCGAAGAGGCATACCCACTGTCTTCATCTTCTTCATCAGATGACTGGACTGATCTTCTCCTTGGCTATGGCGAGGCTACTGCCACTGAGGAGGACAGCTGTTCATAAGTGTAGGGTATAGCAACCCTAGATCTGGTGTTTCAGAAAACACCCTCTTCATGCACCAAGACTTCGCCTAAGCCTGGGCTGTAATCTGGATCTGGGGAGTTGTAGGGAGTATCGTCAGAAGCTTGTCTGCCCCTGCGCAGCTCTTGTCCTCTCCGGTCATGTTGACGGATGCGGAGGGTAGGTCTCGTGAGACGCTCCTTTTATGATGTTTCACCGGGGCTTGTACCGACAGTCGATCAAACACTGATCGTCAGCCTGGGGAAGTGGCGAGGATTGGTCCCAGCTGGCAATGGACTGAGTGGACGGTTACCAGCTGACATCCCACTTGTTGACAACAGGAGAAGTAGTTTGAAAAGGTTCCGACTTTCGTTTGTTCGTCAAGAATTCCCGCAAGTCAGACCCAGTCAGGCCTAAACGATCCAGCGCAGAGGCTCTTTTGGATCGCGCATAGGACGATGTCCTGCTCCTTTTATCACCGCAGAGGGGATTAGCACAGAGTAGTGCTTGAGTTCTAGCTTCGCGGCTAGGAACCTTGGGAACGCCCTTGGGCGCTGAAGCTGCATAAGCAACGCTATCAGCACTTAGGGACAATCCCTTAGCTCCGCCACAAGGTATAAGCTTAGCGCTTGACGAACCGGAGGGCGGAGCACGCTGTGGTGCTTTATCCGCTGTGCTGCTGCGAAGGCAATTGGGCTTAGATAGTGCTTCGGTTTTAACCTCGCGGCTAAAAGCTTTGGGAACGCCCTTAGGCGCTGAAGCTACATAAGCAACGCTATCAGCACTTAGGGACAATCCCTTAACTCCTCTGTGAAGAGCGAACGAAGCACGCTGTTGTACTTTAACTTGGGCTTCGTGGCTATGGACGCCGCGCGTATGCTGTGATACAGTAGCTTCGCTCATGAGAACGAGGCTGGCGCGAGGCGCTACTGATCTTGAATTGGACGAAGGTATTATCGCCCTTGTATCTTCGCGGCTAGCAACATTGTTAGAGCAGGCAGGCATCTTGCCTTTTTCTTCGCGCGAGAGACGCACTTCTGGCGTAGCTACGCCTGAGGCTTTGCCCAGAGCCTTCTGTTTTGGCCTCCACATCTGCTTTGGCAGAGGATACTTAGGTTCGCAAGGAACCTGACAAGCCACACGCGAGGCTGAAGGGTGTTGGCAGAATTCTGCTTCTGGTTTCTGTTCTATGACCTTAGCCGTGGAGACCTTCCTATGCTTCCGTGCATGAAGCATTAGACCACACCCAGAGAGGACTTCTTCAAATTTTCATGGTCGAAGTGAACGACCAGGTTCTCGAAAGTGAAGGACTTGGATTGCGAGCGTGCTTCCTTGTTGCGCCAGAGAACCGCAGTAGGCTCACAGATAGCCTTATCCGTCTCCGCAGAGACTTGCACTGAAGATTTAGCCAGAGGAGTTCTGGCTGCACCGACTTTTCGAATTCAGAGATAGACCCGAAGGTCTGTTCGTCGCATTGCGACACTTGATTCTTGGCAGTAGAGAATTCGTTCCCCAGCGGAGTTGCCATCTTGTTTTCCATTGATTTGCAAAGGGGAAAACTTACAATAAAATGTTGAGGAGCTAAATTACAAGTATTCTAAAAGATTACAAGTAGATCTCCTTAGAGATTCTGGAGAAGTGTTCCGATAGGAGCCTGGTCAGCGCGCGACCACTTTGTCCCTTTGACGATGCGAGCGATGAGATTCCCTTCTCGCCTGGTTCGGGGAATCAGAGAACAAAAGGTTGGTAGAACCCTCTTGCTACTTCTCAAAACCGCCTTCAATTAGGAATTCCTTCTCGCCTGGTTCCGGAGATCCCTTAAGAAGAAAGTATTAGGGTATCAGCACCCTGAATAGAGAAGCAATTCTCTAAAAGTCTCTGAATTCTTGTGCGCACGGTGCGTCATGAAGAAGTCTCTGCTTGTGGAGTCCTCTCTCTCTTTGCCGGGGTCTCTTGCGCATGTGCGTGGTCTCCCCTCCTTGTGCCCCTGGTGGGCTATTTATAAAGAGAGCAAGGGTATAATTATCCCTTGAAAATATAGAAACAGATTGAATCAAATCCGTTTAAATCTGGAAAGTAGCCTTGCTGCGAGGCTAGGATCAGCTTCTGCGAAGCTAGAAATGGCAGGTCGGTTGATCTTCTTGATCCGTTTTGATTCTTTCTATATATTTGAAAGATCTCTCCTAATTCTCTTACTCGTTTTAGAAGAGTCAAGAGATTGTGGCAATCAACTGCCAAATTTGATCTCAAATTTGATCTTGATTAGATTTGATCTTGATCCCGATTAGATCTGATCTCATCTGGAGATTTGATTGGTCAAAAGTTGACCATAGCAGACCAGCCGCGTTGCTGCCCACTTTGAACTCACAGCAGAGCTGGAGGCAGTATCTGGCGAAGTCAGAAGAAAGCTCTTCGGCGGAGCTAGATGTCGTCTGTGGCGAAGCTATCGCATACCCTTTCTGCGCAGTTGCGTGTGGCTTCAGGAGGAGCTAACTCTCTATGCAGAGTTGCGCTTCAGCAGTTCAGGCGAAGGTATAAGTTAGCTTCCTGGCGGAGCTTTGAATGGCTTCAAGGCGAAATTTGATGATCTTATCCTCTCAGGCGAGGCTATCCCTTTGGGCTCATGTGATGCTAAGTGCTAACATCTTAAACCTGCTGAGGTCTGTTCAGAGGCAATCCAGGCTTACTGTCTGCTTGATGATCAGTGGAGTCCAAGTTGCTTCATTGTCCCTCGGAGATGGGTAAAAACTGGTCGTCAGCTTGTCTGTCACTCGTCTTTTGTAAATGTTAACAAGTTTAGACATTGTTCAGGCCAGTAAGAATCTTGTCTTTTTTAAGTGTCAACATTATTATTATTTTCTTTTTTAGAAAACCTATGTTAACCCTCCTCCACATTTATCTTATGCATTATCCTCAATGTATGAATGAATGCATAACATGCTACAAATGTAAGAATGTGAAGGATAGGTATTACCTGATGAGGACGAGTGGATGTCATTCATCATTGTTCAGTTAAGAGAAAAAAATACAAAAACTATAATACATAAATGGATCCCTAATATATATAGAGATCAATCCTGATAAACAGGATCTTCCAGAAGGATTTTCTCTACTTCAGGGCTCAGATACTCACGGTATGTTTTAAACGATGGCCATTTACTTAAAAAGTGGTACCATCCGTGGTATTGTGGACCTCAACTGCACCATGTGAGTGTACCTTATGAACAATGTATGGACCGGTCCAACGAGATTTCAATTTTCCCGGAAAGAGATGTAGACGGGAATTGTATAGTAAGAATTTTTGCCCTGGTTGAAATTCCTTCCGAGTTATAATCCTATCATGCATAATCTTCATACGATCCTTGTTCCGTTTTCAACAGTCATATGCATCATTCCTTATCTCTTCAAGCTCATCTAGTTGAAGTTTTCTAGACTCTCCTGCCTTGTCTAGATCAAAATTTAGGCGTTTGATTGCCCAGTATACTTTATGTTCTAACTCGACAAGAAGATGGCAAGCCTTGCCATAAACTAACCTATATGGAGACTTCCAATAGGAGTTTTGAATGTAGTTCTATATGCCCATAAGGCATCAGTCAGGCGAAGAGACCAATCTTTTCTAGTGGTGTTCACAGTTTTCTCTAGAATGGTCTTGATGGCTCGATTGGAAACTTCTACTTGGCCACTAGTCTGTGGGTGGTAAGGGGTGGCTACTCTATAATTGATGCAATATTTTCTCATTAAGACTTCAAATGTGCGATTGCATAAATGTTTTCCACCATCGCTGATGATTGCACGAGGAAAGCCAAAACGAGAGAATACATTCTCTTTCAAGAAGTTTACCACAATTTTATGGTCATTGGTTTTACATGCTACCGCCTCTATCCATTTAGAGACGTAGTCAACTGCTACAAGGATATATTGGTATCCATGGGATATAGGAAAGGGACCCATGAAGTCAATGCCCCAAACATCGAAGATTTCGACAACTAAGATCGAGTTTAATGGCATTTCATTCCGGCGTGCAATCTTCCCTAATCATTGACAACGATCACATGATTGACAATAGACATGAGAGTCACGAAATAGAGTAGGCCAATAAAAACCACATTACAAAATTTTTATAGCAGTTTCTTCCACTAAAATGACCTCCACAGGCTTGGTCATGGCAAAATGAAAAGATGCTCCTAAATTCTGAGTCAGGAATGCAGCGTCGAATGATCTGATCGGGACAGTACTTGAACAAGTATGGTTCATCCTAGAAGAACTATTTGATCTTAGCTAAGAAACGCAATCGTTCTTGCTTGGTCCATGAATCGGGCATCTGTTCCGTGACAAGATAATTCACAATGTCAGCATACTATGGAACAATTGAAGAGGAGACGGATATTAACTGCTCATCAGGTAATGTCTCAAAGACAGGTAGTGAGTCGGACACAGATTCGACCACAATCCTAGACAAATGATCTGCTACAACATTCTCAGCTCCCTTTTTATCATGAATTTGTAAGTCGAATTCCTGTAGGAGTAAGATACAACGGATTAAACGGGCTTTAGCATCCTTTTTCGTGAGAAGGTACTTTAAAGCTGCATGATCGGTGTAGATTAGGACCTTAGAACCTATAAGGTATGGATGGAATTTGTCAAGAGCGAAAACGACTGCCAACAACTCTTTTTCAGTGGTGGAATAATTCAGTTGGGCATCATTAAGAGTCTTACTGGCATAGCAAAAGACATGAGGAAGTTTATCCACTCGTTGCCTAGGATAACCCCTACAACATAGTCCGAAGTGTCACACATCACCTCAAATGGGAGATTCCAATCAGGTGGTCGGATTATGGGTTCCGTGGTCAACTCGGTCTTTAGCCTTTCAAAGGCTTCCAAACAAGAAAGGGTGAACTCAAAAGGAACATCCTTTGCTAGAAGATCACAAAGAGGTTGGAGATTTTGAAAAATCTTTGATAAAGCGGCGGTAAAATCCAGCATGGTCTAGGAAAGATCGCCCCTCCCGAACAGTTCTAGGAGGTGGTAATTTGGTGATTAGCTCTACCTTAGCTTTATCCACCGCTATACCTCTATCAGAAACAATGTGTCCTAAGACAATCCTAGATTTTACCATGAAATAGCATTTTTCCTAATTAAGAACTAGGTTCTTCTCCTTGCATTTTATCAATACCAATGATAGATGATATAAACCCTCATCAAAAGTAGACCCAAAGACAGAGAAGTCATCCATGAAAACCTCTAGAAATCGTTCAATCATATCTGAAAAGATGTTCAACATATACCGCTGAAAAGTAGCCGGTGCATTGCATAGCCCAAAGGGCATGCGACGATATGCAAATGTGCCAAACGGACATGTAAATGTCATTTTCTCTTGGTCCTCACGAGCAATGTGGATTTGATTATATCCTGAATAACCATCGAGGAAGGAATAGTATGCATGACTGGCGATACGTTCTAACATTTGGTCGATGAAAGGCAGAGGAAAATGATATTTCCTAGTCATGGAGTTGAGTTTTCTATAGTCTATGCACACTTGCCAACCAGATTGAACACGAGTTGGAACCAACTCATTGTTCTCATTAGTAACAACTGTGATTCTGGATTTTTTGGGTACAACTTGTATTGGACTAACCCATTGACTATCAGAGATAGGGTAAATGATACCTTCATCTAATAATTTGATTATCGCCGCTCTCACCACCTGTTTCAAAACAAGGTTTAAACGCCTCTGTGGTTCTCTCGAGGTCTTGGCATTCTCTTCAAGATGAATTTGGTGCATTACCATAGAGGGGCTAATTCCCTTGATGTCTGTTATGGTCCATCCTATGGCTTCCTTATGTTCCTCAAGAACATCTAGCAACTTTTCTTCTTGGTCCTTATCTAAATGAGATGATATGATTACAGGCAAGGTTTCTGACTTACCTAGGAAGGCATACTTCAATGTGTCAGGTAAAGGTTTGAGTTCCAACTTGGGAGGCTCAACGATTAATGGAACAGGAACAGATATTAATAGTGGTGAGAGTTCTTCCTTAGGCCTCCACAGGTTGGTGTCCATAATGGGGACAGAATCTAACAATGCGTTCACCTCTTCTATAGACTCCTCAATATCAAAATTCATTCCAAAATGGGCTAAGCATTTCTCCAACGGGTCTTCATAGCAAGACTCCTCAAAGGTGTGATTGACCGACACATCAATCATGTTAATCTCCTCATGATCGTCCATTACATGTGGTTGGGAACTAGTATGGAAAACGTTTGGCTCAACTGTCATATTCCCAAATGACAAGGTCATGACCCCATTCCTACATCTAATAACAGCATCAGCAGTAGCAAGGAATGGTCTCCCTAAAATCACAAGGGAGTGATTGCTTGGATCTCTAACTGGTTCAGTGTCTAGGACTACAAAGTCAGCAGGAAAATAGAATTCGTCGACCTTCAAAATAACATCCTCAATAATTCCCTTTGGGACCTTAACTGACCTATCTGCTAGAAGCAATGTAAGATTAGTGGGTTGTAACTCCCCCAAACCTAATTGTTTGTACAGAGAATAGGGTAAAAGGTTTACACTTGCCCCTAAATCTAGTAGACACCGATCCATAACCTAATCTCCTATCCTAATAGAAATAGTTGGACTCCCTGGATCCTCATATTTGAGTGCAATGGGTTGCTGGATGAGACATGATGCTTGTGTAGCAAATGCAACTTCACGAGGCATAGAACTTTTCCTCTTGACCATGGTTAGGTCTTTTAGAAATTTAACATATGAAGGTATCTGATTAATGGCATCCAAGAACGAAATATTGATTTGGACATTTTTGAAAACTTTCAAAATTCCCTCACAGTGATTTTTCTTCCTAGTTGTTGAAGACGTTGAGGAAATGGGGCTTTGGGCACAAAAGATTTATCTTGATTGTCAACAATAACTTAATCATCTTTCTTTGTTGACTCCTTTGGTTCCTTTTTTTCTTTTTCTTTTACAATATTAGGATTGTTTGGTGGATCTTGGACTTGGTTTGTCTACTCTCTTGCCTGACCGTAAAGTGTGGATGGATTGGACTTGACAGTTTGAATCAGAACTAATTTCAAACTGGCCTGTTGGAGTATTTTGAGGAGCAGGTTGTCCTCTCAGGTTGGGCACAGTTAGACTAGGGAAATGTCCTTTCTCTCTCCCCCTAACAGTTGCAGCTAATTGTTCTATCTGAATCTCGAGCTTGGCTATCGTCTGATCCTGATTGTGACACATTTGGGTTTGTGTTTGATTAGTTATTAGTTGGCTCTGCATGAATTGTTGGAGAGTGTCCTCTAAAGATGATTTTCTTTGATGGGAGGAAAATATGGAGGAACAGATGGTGTTATATTGACTTGATTTCCCTTGTGAAATTGATTATTAGAAGATGGTCCTTGAAATGATAATGATCCACCATATCCTTGTCCTTGAGGAGACTTCCATGAAAGGTTGGGATGATTCCGCCATCCCGGATTGTATGTTTCACTAAATGGGTTGTTGTTGGGATTGGGCTTACGAAATATATTGAGTACATTTGCTTGCTCTGCTTTGATAATTGGCAACCGGGTGCATTGTTCAACCAAGTGGTCTTGGCTGTCACAAAGGACACAAATGGGAGACACCACTGGCTTGGATGTTTCGAGAGCTGAAGATTGTCCTCCCTTACTTAATTCTAATGCTTCAAGTCTTCGTACTACTGATGTCAATTTGGCATCACTCTCAAAATTAGGGTTGACTTTATGTATACCACCATTGTTAGTGGCAGTTGAGGTGGTAAGTTGCTTATTATCAACACTAACAGGCTCCCATTCTAGAGTATTTTCTGCTACCTCTTCAAAGAATTGCCATGCATCATCAGCCGTTTTGCTCGTGAATGTTCCATTGCAAAGGGATTCAATCATGGTCTTATTCGAATTGTCTAACCCTTCGTAAAGAATTTGAATCAGACGGATCTTTTCGAATCCGTGATGGGGACACTCAAGTAAAAGATCCTTGAATCTTTCAAAATAAGTGAAGAACGTCTCCCCTTGTAGTTGATGGAAGGTATCAGTTTTCTGCTTAGAATAGAACTTCCTATAGAAGGCTTCGGCTAATCCTACCCAAGTAGAAATTGAACCCGGTTGGAGAGAAAGAAGCCAAGATTTGGCTCTTTCTTTTAGAGAAAATGGGAATAACCTAAGTTTTAGGGATTCTTCTGTCTTTTGATGATACTTCATGGTCCCCAAACTATCCTCAAATTCCCTAACGTGTTGATATGGGTTCTCATTTGCCAACCCCGAAAGACTGGAAGCATCTGTATCATCCCGAATTTAATCTCGAAATTTGCCGTAAGGGCTGGCAAGGTGATACAGAAAGGTTGGATGGACCTTATAGGATACATGTAATCCTTTAAGGTCATTTGTTTGGTTTCATTAGTGTCACCCATTGTTGCAGTAGGGTCAGAAACAATAATGGATTCTAATCGACCCTTAATACGAACCCACTTTCACATGAACCAGGGTACTGCCCTGATGAAGGATTTTCTAAATCCTAGATAAGATTACACACTAAACTACTCAACCAATCAATTGCAATCAAGTGTTTTTTTATCTTGAATTTAATTTAAAGGTAATCAATTTTTTCTACTAATCTTAAGAGAATAGAATTCTCCCTAGTTAGACAGCTCCTAAATAGGTTGGAAGGATAGTGGGTTTACCGGTTAAACCCGTCAAACAAGCGATTCGGCTCTCCCCCCAGGCCGGGCACTTACTAAATTCAGCCACCCTTTCTTAGACAGGAAAGTTTCTCAGTCCTTCTTCCAGGCCAGGCACCGCCGCAATGGCTAAGTCATCTTTTCTAGATAAGAAAGCCCTCTTTCGCGAGCTTGAAAGTGTTCATCGGAGTCTTCCCAAAATAGTTCCACTTAAATGAGCTCGAAATCCTAGTGGCTGAGTTCTAATTGATTTAAATTAGTTCAAGCTTGGGGAAAAAACTTATATATGGTTGTGATTTTTGAGCCGAGGAACGGGTGATGAAATCCCGACCTTATGTGAGGGGGGACAACTCTTAAGATCTTTTTATGCAAGTATGCACTAATGCAGCATAAAATTCAATCAATAAGCACCTCCAAAACCCCACTGACAAGAGGTTCGTGGGTAGAGTTAGAAAATACTAACCTTTTCGGCGACTCTGAAGCAAGCAAGTTTTTATTTATTTTTATTTTAGCAAAGCAATATGTCATAAGGAAGCAAGCTTCTTCTTGTTGTACAAGTCTTCTTTTGTTCATGCAATATCCCTGCAAAAGAAAATTTGAAATTAAATCTTAGGGATGAAAAGAAAAATAATAAAAAGAATTCTAATTTTTTTTTAATTTTTGATATTTTTTAATAATTTTTAAATTTTTTTTAATATTAAACTAGAAAAAGATTAGATGCTGATTTTTCAAAACCAAAATTTTTCAAAAGTCCCCGGCAACGGCGCCAAAAACTGTTCGCGATTTGAAATTCATGAAAAAGTCCATCATTGTTGAATCACATACAAGTTATAAAACCTAAATTTACTAAAATCTTTTTGGCAAAGTGTGTAGTGGAAAGTATAGGATCGAATCCATAGAGACTTGTTCTTGAAATTTTAGTTATTAAAAAATCTCACTTTATCTTATTCTAGTTGAGAAATCCCTTGGATGAAGGTTGGAATTTTATTTTTTAAAAATAAATAAATAAATAAAGATCTTGAAGAAGAAAGCAAACGAAAAATAAAAATATGAAGAAAGCAAAAGAAGAAAGAAATACTAACTTTTTTGCGAAGATTTGAATACCCAAAATAATAAAAAAAAAGAAATTAAAAGATTGGTACGAAGGGAAGAGGAAGATGAACCAGTGAACTTATTTCTTATCGTCGCCTTGTTGTCTCTCTCCTCCAAGCGATGCTGAAACAAAATAAGCTAATAAAACAAAAGAGATGACTTCATGGAATCAAATATGAAAGAAAAGAATAGTAAAAAATAAAGAGAAAATTAAAGAAAAATTTAGACTGAACGCAGCAAGATCGTGAAGAAGAATTCTGAATTTTATTCCATAAGCATCAAATACAAAGCTCTTGACCTCCCCAATCTCGCATTACAACGCTCAAAACTTTCTTTTTTTCTAGCTTTTCAGCCCTTTGGTGTCCCCTCATCTCTCAATGAATACAGGTATTTATAGGAAAAATAATGATAAGGGAGAGTGTAGGGAGATAGGAAGAGTTGGCTATTTTTGAATTTCAATCTTCCCCTTATCTCCAAACTGGATTTATCCAGAATTCTGTTCTGCAGCTTGATGGAGTGTTGATTGCTGAATATTGCTTAACAAATGATAGAATTTGAAATAGTGATCAACATAAGAGTTGTAGCCCTTTAAAGCTTCTTTCTGGATCATCTTGAATCATCAGATTTGAGATTCGGTAGCAAAAGTTATGATTCAAATACTAAAATATATTCAGTCAGAATCTGAGTCAAACTTGCTTCATCCCATCCGTTGATCTTCTCTGTATTTGATATTATCCTCAGTTGATCTTTAGCTAACCAAAATGGATTTATAGAAATCTGAATTTTATCAGTTTCCATTTGGTATTATCTTTTTGATTTGCTCTGATCTTCAACTGAATATTTCCCCTAATCCTTGATTTGTTCTAACTAGATCTGGGATCATCCTCAGCTAACCAAATAGATCCAGTTAAATCTGATTTTAACTGGTATTTATTTGGTTTAATCCTCTTTCTCTTCATTATTATCTTCTGCAAAATAGATATTTAAGACAAGAAAATTAGCAGATTTATTACACGATAAATGTAGGAGTGTAATGAAAAGAATGCAAAATATGTGTACGATCACATAACTTACTAGACAAGTAGAGATTTGTATGGGAGCTGTTAAGGCGCATACCTGGAAAGAACTGTTTGAATAAGCTGAAATAGCCGAGAAGTCAGCTAAAAAGTTTGAGCCATCTATACCTAAAGGGAAATGGGTATGAACAACAGAGGACGTGGAAAAATGGCACAGTCTTCCCAATCAAAAGGGAAAGAAACCATGTCTGTAGAGTTGTCGTGGGAAACTCCTCTGAAAACGAAGAAGAGCGGCGTCAGTAACTAGGAGTTTAAATTTCCTCCAAAACAATACTCCTTCAAAGAGCAGGTGGTTATGATATTCCATTTGTTCCAAAAGGGGAATAAGTTGAAGCTGCCAGAGGCCCGACACCCTAACAAATTGGGACGCACAAACGATCCCAATTATTGCCTCTTCTATAGGATGGTTCATCATCTACCAACAATAAATGCTTTGTCCTCAAGGACAAAATTCAGGCTTTAGTTGACGCTAGAGTTTGAAAAACACCTAGAGGGGGGTGAATAGGTGTAATTGCTAATCTAAGAAACTTAATGCAAACTAAGTGCGCTAAATGCGGAAGCTAATGCAAATGTTGCACAAACTTGATACAATACAACAAGTGTAGCCGAATTCCCCTTGCGAGGCTCTGGACTAACTCCTCTTGATTCCCCTTGAAATGGGTTGAGGTGCTATGTGAAGCTCTTGTTGGATGAGTACAAATTAGGCACACACACACAAGCAATCCTAGCAATGTGCACACACAATCAAGCCAAGCAATCAAGGATATAGCAATAAGAGATGCAAGGCATAACACAAGCAATATATGATATGGCAATATGAATAAGATGCAAGGCAACACAAGCAAGTATGAAATGAATGATGCTTGTATGAAATGAATGATGCTTGCACAAATTAAGGAGAGTAGAGTTGAGAGACAATAGGATCAAACGCAAACACACAAATTTGTTTCGAGGTTCGAGTACCCAACTCTACATCCCCGCCTACACCACCGTGTAGGATTTCCACTAACTCAACTCCCACCGAGGGAACCTCTACCGAAGAGGATTTCTTACAACCCAAGGAGTACCGAACTCCTCTCTCAATACAAACCACAACACCTCACACTAGAGGTGTCAACCAACAACCACACCTCTACCTAAGAGGCTTACAAACACAATCCCAATCACCTCACACTTGAGGGATCCAAACCAATACCACTCCGATCACCTCTACCGAAGAGGGATTCACAAATAAAAGGAGGGTTACAACACAAGAGGTTTACAACAACAACCTCAAACACTTCTCTTTCTTTCTTTTTCCACAAAGCAAAGATCCTAATAGTTTAGGATAGAAGATATAGCTCAAGTGTGGAAACAATGTGTTTTGGAAAACAAGAACTCAAAGAAAACACTTGGGAAATTTCTTGTAAAAGATAAAGAATGAAAGCCAATACAAAAATCCCAAATTCCAATTTCTTTGATTTTTCCAAAACCCAAAAACACAAAGAATAAATCTTGTTAGCACTTAAAACTCTTTTAAAACACTTTTAAACACTTCAGAAAGCTGGTATTTTTCTTCTTGAAAAACTTGGCCAAAATCCCCAAGGAGATGGGGTTTATATAGCCCCTAGGAAAAACTAGCCGTTAGGCTGATGTGGCAGTCTGACCAACTGTCGGTCGACCGGCCCGGTCGACCGCCAACGGTAAAAAATGTGACCGTTGGGCAGCAGCGGTCGACCGGTCCGGTCGACCGAAAATTCCCGAGAGCAGAGCTCTCAACTCGGTCGACCGGTCCGGTCGACCGACTACATGTGTCGCCAGCGTGCACGATTGTGCACATCGGTCGACCGACCCAGTCGACCGGCCACTTGGTGCGGTCGACCGGTCCGGTCGACCGAACTGGCCTGGCAGGCACAGTGCAGGGTCAGAAAAACAGTGTAAAATATTTTCTAAAAATCTTTTAACACTTCTAAAAAATTCACAAAATTTGTTTTATCATTTTATATTAAAACATACACCTGTGATAAAAATTTCAAGACAATATATCAACATATCAATTTATTTTTGTGTCTTGCAAAATTTATCAAAAACAAAACTTGTATTTTTATCAAACTTGATTTTTCCAAAACATGAATAGGGATATCAAAATAAGTTTGTTTACAAAGTTAAAGCATGTATGTATAAATAGAAAACATCTACTATACATATACCATATGTAAACTTGTTTTGATAAACTATTTATGAAAACCAAAACTCAATCATAAAACGTGTGTGATTTGTGCACTTGAGCATATCAACTAAACTAAACTTTACAAATGGATCTAAAACTCTATCTAAACTAGGATACCTAAGTCTTCTTGACGATCTTCATCTTCAAGTAGACTTGCTCCAAAACTCCGTGATTCTCCAAGTGCAAAGGTATGATCTTTAAGCTTTGGCACCGGAATCAACATGAAAAGCTTCTAAACTCCTTGTTGAAGCTAATCACCAACTAATATCCTGTTAATGATCTGAAACTTAGAAACACAAGAATATTAGTAAACATAACTACATGAGTGTTGATCATCATCAAAACTAGAGTGGAAGGCCATTGGGCCAACAATCTCCCCCTTTTTGATGATGACAAAACTCATGGAGTTATATATGCATGGATTAAAGATAAGCTTCAAGGAAGCTCCCCCTTAACTCATGCATACACAAATAAACAATAATATGCAATGCATGACAAGTGCATATAAACATGGTGCTCTAGATACCAATGGAATATTCAACATAAAATACGCTCTAGATACCAATTACAAAGCAAACTCTATAAATCAATCAAACTTACTATTCTTGAGATTAAAACATAATATATGCATATAAAACATAAGCATGCATATAAAACACAAATACTTCTCCCCCTTTTTGTCAATCATCAACAAAGGGGTAATCAAAACCATAAATAAAACGAGGGGTAAAAATCTTTCCCCCTTTTTGTCAATCAAAACAATGCAAACAATGTTCTCCCCCTTTTTGTCTAAAACAAAACAAAATCAATAAGGGGTGACTACAAACATGATATCAATTAAAAAAAATATATCAATGAAGCATCTAGATACCAATTAAACAAGGATCAATATATGTTATATGCTATATACATTCATGAAGAGGAAGACGCTAAGTTAGCTTCCCTACACATATGCATTACATGAAGAAGGGATGACAAGCCCCAATTCACATAACATATATTATGTAATGCATAAGAGGAGATGTGAAGCTCCCCCTACACACGTATATCATATAAAGAAGAGTTGTCAAGCTCCTCAATTTATAATATACTCAACATGAATCTATATGTAAGAGATGTTAAGCTCTCCTTGCATATAAGTAATACAAATCAAAACTTTGAATATTTTCTTTAAACAAAATTTTGGAAATACCAATTAAACATAAGTCTTGAATTCTTAAACATGAATCTTGAAACCAAAACAAATTTTGAATTTCTTAAATATGATACCAATTGTAAATATTGTTCATTTAAAACATATAAACAACTTTTAATCATAAAGTGTGAGAGTACAAATACCAATTGAAATACAAAATCATATTTTCTCCCCCTTTATGAAATACAAACTAAAGTCATGCATAGTCTTGATAACAATTTAAAAGTAATCAATTTAAACAAAATTGAAACTCAAGCACTAGCATAAACACAAACATATATATGTATGAAAGATAGATACCAATAGAAATTGATATACTTGGAATTTAAAGCATACATACATACAAAACATATATGAGTATACAAGAAGATCAAAATGATACCAATTGAAAGAGTTCAATGATACCAATTGACATAACAATAAGTTCAAGTGTATACATCATATCATCTACCACCCAATCATAATTCAAGTTTTAAAGATTTTCAATTTAGGGCATACATGAACATGATCTCCCATCCTACCGCCCTTAGATGGTAGGGGTTTTCAAAAATAGATTTGAAAATAAGCTTAGTTTGAAAATCTCTACCATACGAAGAATACGAACTAGTTAAATGGAAAATCTTTTAAACTAGTACGAAATCCTTCAAGCAAGGAATAAAACAAAAATTATTTTCATAAAACACATGTAAATCACATAGCACTTGAAAACACTCAATATTCAATAAAGTTCATTCATGCTCATGAAAACATACTCATGAGAAATATTTTAAAAATGATGAGTGTACAAGTAATGTGTGACATGGCATTATGAAATTTTCAATTAAGCTCAAAATTCCTTGAAACAAGAAAATATGAAAATCATTAAAACTTATTTAATCTTCAAGGTATATGTATGTTTTATACAAATTAAAGTATACATACATATCCAAACACAACGAGTCCACAAATATATATGCATGAAGGCACGTGGCTCAAAAGGATATTCATGTATATCTAAGAATTTGGATAAAATAGACATATACATGAGGTTAAACATTGACACATAAACATGAAAACATGTAAGGCTATATTTTCATCAAAGCAATTTTCATTTCAAGGTATATGTATGATTTGTCAACACAAGAAGTATACATACATATCCCTTAAACACACTTTGAGTCCATAATAGATATTTGCATGAAAGGCAAATGACTCAAGGGGTATACATGTATATCTTAAAGTTTGGCAATACAAACATATACATGAAGTGAAACACACAATCATAAAACAAATTCAAAAATGGAATACAAGTTTGAAATGTATGAATCATCAAAACTAGACTATACTAACACATCTAATGGGTTCAAATAAGCATTCAAATCCAACTATATATAGATTTATTTGTAGCCCACTCTATGTACAAGTATATAACTAGTCTTAATGAAAACTAACACTTAAACATATATTCAAAACATGAAGCATCAAAAATACATATAAAAATCATCATGATAAAAGTCATCATGGAAAACTAAAACATGATTATTATGTGAATTCACATGTATTAGATTCATGATGTACATTATAGCTTAAACATAAGTGAGAACACTAAGTATGGGATCATATAAGCATGTGTGTCTCAAATACTATACATGTATGTCAAGGATCTAATAAACATGGAATGAACATACTAATCCAATGACAATAAAAACATGCTATAAACTATGAACATGAAAAGCATGTAAACAATAAATGGGAGTAAAGGATTGTTACCAAAAACGAAGAAGCAACTCTCCTTGTCTCCAAAACATGGTGGTCATCTCCACCAAATCTTCCCTTGAAAGTGATGCATCCAATTTGATTTCCATGAAGTCCGGAATGCATCCACTCCAAGGTGTCATCACTCTCACGTCATGTGAGAGCCCACACCTACATCAAAAATAATAGGAGGGGTGGTCTTTGGTACCCATACTCTTTTGGGTCCATGGGGGTTAGTCTCATTTCTAACCCAAACAAAATTCTTTGCTAAATTTGGAGTATGTAATCTATCATAACAAAATTTAGCAAGGTGGCCCTTACGTCCACAATGTGTACAAGTGTACACATGAGCATACATGTGAGGAGTGTGTCCGTGTGGAGCATGTGTATGCCGTGGAGGGTGTGCATGCATAGAAGTTGGAACTTGTTTCTTTCGAACCAAGGTTTCCAACCGTGAGTGGTTCATGGCACATTGGCTCATAGTGGAGCCCAAACAATCCATTTTCTTCTTTAACAAATTTATATCATTCTCAAGCATAGAAGAAGTGGAACATGCAATGGGAGATTTAGGTGAAACTACCCTAGCATGGCAAACATGAGAATCAATCTTATTATGTAAAACACTATTTTTCTCTAAACAAGCATTCAAGTCATTTGAAATAGAAATAATTTTGTTTTTCAAAGCAACATTCTCTTTTAAAACAAAATCAATTTTAGAAGACAAGTTTTCATTCTTCTTTAAAAGGTTTTCACAATCATTTTTATTTTTCAAAAATTCATTTTCTTTTAATACAAGATTAAGTTGAGATCTTAATGAATCCCTATCATTAGAGATCTCCTCTTTCTCTTGCAAAGCAATATTAAGTCTAGAATTCAAACACTTATTTTCTTTTTCTATTCCTAGACTTTTCTTTTTCAAAATCTTATACTTCTCAATTAATTTCTCACAAACAATTGAAAGTTCTTCATTCAAAGCATGTGGATCAACAATATCATTTCTTGAAGAACTAGCATCATCATCACTATCTAATGGAGTTTCCGAGTGTACCTCAAGGGAGTCATTCCCTTGGACCATGTAGCATATAGAGTTAGATTCTCCACTAGATTCCTCTTCTTGGATTTGGACTTGAAGCTTGGAGGTGTTGGTGGTTGTCAATTTGTTCCACACTACAAAAGCGGAATCAAGGTTAGAAACACATAAAAGATATTCTTTAGGCAAAGTGCTTCTAATAGCCTCTAGGGCTTGTGCATTGGCCCTTATATGATCACCATTACCAAGATAGCATTTCTTGGTAGCGGCAAGAAAGACATGCAAACCTAGGGTTTTTAGGTACATGGACATCCTATACTTCCAAACATCAATGTTGGAAGGGTCAAAGCTAGGAGGGGTCATGAAGTCCATGGTAAACTATATATGAATGTGCAAACAAACAAATGCAAATGAGATTAGCAAGCAAATGGATCACTCCTAGGATGTTAAGCCTAAGTATCAGGAGCACTAGCTCTGATACCAATTGAAAAACACCTAGAGGGGGGGTGAATAGGTGTAATTGCTAATCTAAGAAACTTAATGCAAACTAAGTGCGCTAAATGCGGAAGCTAATGCAAATGTTGCACAAACTTGATACAATACAACAAGTGTAGCCGAATTCCCCTTGCGAGGCTCTGGACTAACTCCTCTTGATTCCCCTTGAAATGGGTTGAGGTGCTATGTGAAGCTCTTGTTGGATGAGTACAAATTAGGCACACACACACAAGCAATCCTAGCAATGTGCACACACAATCAAGCCAAGCAATCAAGGATATAGCAATAAGAGATGCAAGGCATAACACAAGCAATATATGATATGGCAATATGAATAAGATGCAAGGCAACACAAGCAAGTATGAAATGAATGATGCTTGTATGAAATGAATGATGCTTGCACAAATTAAGGAGAGTAGAGTTGAGAGACAATAGGATCAAACGCAAACACACAAATTTGTTTCGAGGTTCGAGTATCCAACTCTACATCCCCGCCTACACCACCGTGTAGGATTTCCACTAACTCAACTCCCACCGAGGGAACCTCTACCGAAGAGGATTTCTTACAACCCAAGGAGTACCGAACTCCTCTCTCAATACAAACCACAACACCTCACACTAGAGGTGTCAACCAACAACCACACCTCTACCTAAGAGGCTTACAAACACAATCCCAATCACCTCACACTTGAGGGATCCAAACCAATACCACTCCGATCACCTCTACCGAAGAGGGATTCACAAATAAAAGGAGGGTTACAACACAAGAGGTTTACAACAACAACCTCAAACACTTCTCTTTCTTTCTTTTTCCACAAAGCAAAGATCCTAATAGTTTAGGATAGAAGATATAGCTCAAGTGTGGAAACAATGTGTTTTGGAAAACAAGAACTCAAAGAAAACACTTGGGAAATTTCTTGTAAAAGATAAAGAATGAAAGCCAATACAAAAATCCCAAATTCCAATTTCTTTGATTTTTCCAAAACCCAAAAACACAAAGAATAAATCTTGTTAGCACTTAAAACTCTTTTAAAACACTTTTAAACACTTCAGAAAGCTGGTATTTTTCTTCTTGAAAAACTTGGCCAAAATCCCCAAGGAGATGGGGTTTATATAGCCCCTAGGAAAAACTAGCCGTTAGGCTGATGTGGCAGTCTGACCAACTGCCGGTCGACCGGCCCGGTCGACCGCCAACGGTAAAAAATGTGACCGTTGGGCAGCAGCGGTCGACCGGTCCGGTCGACCGAAAATTCCCGAGAGCAGAGCTCTCAACTCGGTCGACCGGTCCGGTCGACCGACTACATGTGTCGCCAGCGTGCACGATTGTGCACATCGGTCGACCGACCCGGTCGACCGGCCACTTGGTGCGGTCGACCGGTCCGGTCGACCGAACTGGCCTGGCAGGCACAGTGCAGGGTCAGAAAAACAGTGTAAAATATTTTCTAAAAATCTTTTAACACTTCTAAAAAATTCACAAAATTTGTTTTATCATTTTATATTAAAACATACACCTGTGATAAAATTTCAAGACAATATATCAACATATCAATTTATTTTTGTGTCTTGCAAAATTTATCAAAAACAAAACTTGTATTTTTATCAAACTTGATTTTTCCAAAACATGAATAGGGATATCAAAATAAGTTTGTTTACAAAGTTAAAGCATGTATGTATAAATAGAAAACATCTACTATACATATACCATATGTAAACTTGTTTTGATAAACTATTCATGAAAACCAAAACTCAATCATAAAACGTGTGTGATTTGTGCACTTGAGCATATCAACTAAACTAAACTTTACAAATGGATCTAAAACTCTATCTAAACTAGGATACCTAAGTCTTCTTGACGATCTTCATCTTCAAGTAGACTTGCTCCAAAACTCCGTGATTCTCCAAGTGCAAAGGTATGATCTTTAAGCTTTGGCACCGGAATCAACATGAAAAGCTTCTAAACTCCTTGTTGAAGCTAATCACCAACTAATATCCTGTTAATGATCTGAAACTTAGAAACACAAGAATATTAGTAAACATAACTACATGAGTGTTGATCATCATCAAATATAGAGTGGAAGGCCATTGGGCCAACAGAGTTCTGACTTTAAAGTCAAAACAAAAGAAAGTCACCGCAAACTTGGTGACTCTTGAGTTCGGCACTCTGCCAAAAGTCACAGTCCCTGATAGATCTCCTCCAATCCCTAAGGCACGAGTGGGGATAAGTAATCCTTTAACAAAGCAGCAGAAGGCTAAAGGTCTCCTTTCCCTAACATTGAAGACTAGGGAAATCTTGTGGGTGCACCCAGATCTTGCCCAAGATAAATAATGGGATTCAAAGAAACCCAAGTCAAAGGGAAAATCCTGCAACATTATTTCTGGTTTGCCAGATGATGACAACGTAACAATAGCTTCTCTCAGCAATTCTGAAAATAAGAGGCATACTTTCACAACACAGGCTGCTACACCACAACCAACATATACTCGGTCTAGGAAATCATACCTAAGACAGTATGAGAAAACTACTGACGAGGTACAACATCCAACGACGTCAGTAGAAATACAAGTTCTAGCTTCAGTCCTGACTCCAGGAAAAGAAAGGTAGAAAGAAGTCCGGTTTGAACGCGTCTTGAAGAGACCTTCAGGCCCGAGACTTGACGTTCATTTGTGCTTTGATATATTGACACAACTGGCCAATATTCCAGCTCGGATAACCATACACAAGCTGCTTCGCTTCTCGAAAGAGACAAGAGAGGCATTCAGGGACGCACTGGCTGATTCAGAATTATTTCTGACACATGTCGGTGACCCTGAAGATGACAGTCAACTCTTGTGTTCTGAATGTCATCATGTATAGCTAAAAATACCAAAGAGTGTAGCCGAATTCCCGGTGAAGGGCTCTGGACTAACTCCTCTTGATTCCTCTAAGTAAGAATTGATGTGCTATATGAAGCTCTCTTGGTTAAACACAAGTGAGGCACACAAACAAACATAACCAAGCATATTAAGTATGAATGAACAATATGAATGATGCAAGGCACAATATAAATGAGAGAGAGTAAAGAGAAAGTGGATCAAATGCAAACACAAAGATATGTTTCGAGGGTCGAGCACCCAGCTCTACGTCCTCGCCTTCACACATTTCTACTAACTCGTCCACACAGGACTTCCCACACAGGGAACCTCCACTGAGGATTTGGGCAAATACAATTTGGGAGTACACAACTCCTCTC
Organism: Agave tequilana; assembly: GCA_038442645.1. Taxonomy (NCBI): domain Eukaryota; kingdom Viridiplantae; phylum Streptophyta; class Magnoliopsida; order Asparagales; family Asparagaceae; genus Agave; species Agave tequilana. The sequence goes on along the minus strand of JAVJIF010014176.1, from coordinate 50,173 downwards.
TCAAATACAACATCTCACTAGAGGCAAGGAACAAACCAACATAATATCCACCTCTCATTAGGGGGATAGGTACTTAGCCAAATAATGATCAACCTCACAAATGAGGGATACGGCTCAAAGCCACTCAAACACAATCACCTCACACTTGAGGGATTCCAACACAATCTCCACCTCTCACTAAAGGGATACAAAAATCACTTCCACAACCACCTCTTACTAGAGGGATATCAACACAATCATCTCTCACTAGAGGGATATCACAAAGATGAAAGGTTTACAACTTGGTGGTATAAACAACCACAAACTAATTTTCTCACAAAATAGATCCTAATAGATAGGATAGATAGATAGGCTCAAGTGTGAGAAAACAAAGAGTTTGGAAATCAAAAACTCAAAGAAACTACTTGCGAAAACTTCTAGGATATAATAGAAATGAAGCTCAAAAACTAATCCCAAAGACTTTTCTTTTTCTTGATTTTTTCAACCCTTTAAAACAAATAAAGATGAAATCTTTAAACCTAAAAACTCTTTTGAAAACTTGTAATAAAACACTTGTAAAGATGAGAAATTTTGCTTTTGAAATTCTCGTTAAAAACCAACTCAAATGGGTGTATTTATAGCCCCATATGAAATCTGCCCATTGGCAGCTGGAAAGGACAGAAATGCCCTTCCGGTCGACCGGCCAACGGTCAAATTTTTGACCGTTGAGCCCAGTGGTTGACTGTCCGATTGACTGAGCCTGGATCCAGAGAGCAACGGCTTTCTGGCCGGTCGACCGCCCGGTCGACCGGAGCTGGATACAGAGAGCAGAGCTCTCTGCCGATCGATCGACCCGGTCGACCGGGGCCATTTCCAGAGAGCAAAGCTCTCTAGCGATCGACCGACCCGATCAATCGGCTACCAGTCTGGCTGCGTGCACGTCCTGTGCACGTCGGTCAACCAGCCCGGTCGACCGACCTCTACTGCGGTCGACCGGTCCGGTCCACCAGCAGACAGCCAGTCCAGTTAATATAGAGATTGAAAACTTGAGTTTTTATTATCAATTAAATCCTATAAAATCACATAAATTTCACAAAAATCAGTTCTTATATTATTTTTGACATGCAAATATGTGTGACAAAAATTCAACACATATTTCAAATAATTTGAACCATTTTTGTGAGATTAAAAATTTACCTTAAACCAAAAACTGTATTTTCCAAAACTTGAATTTTTCAAATGGAAATTCGTTTCCCCTAAACACATGAAAATACAAAAACATGATATTGAAACAACTTTGAAGCATATTGTATATGGAATGAATTCAATATACATGAAAGGTATTATATCTATGTTTTTGACATGAAAACCAAAAATAAGTTTTATTTAAATACAAAACTCCAAACACATGAATAGGGCATGTAGTACCGAAGACATTTGATAAACTATTTATGAAAATCAAGATTGGTTAAACCGAAAACCAAAACCAAAACATGAAACTTTAAGCATGTGTGTGTATTGTGAACTTGAGCATATCAACATTATCTACCTTTAACACAAGATCTAAACAAACTGTACTAAAACAAACCGATGTCTTCTTGTAGAACGCCGTTTCCAAGTCGACTCGATCCAAACGTGATCCACCAGCTTGACTCCAACCGAGTGCTAGATGTGAATATGACGCTCGAGCTCTTGAATCACCATGTGAAAGCTCCAAAACACCTTTGTTGAAGCTAATCACCTAGTAATATCTTGATCAAATCTCTGAAACTACATATCACAAAATTATTAGTAAACTATAACTACATGAGTTAATCATCATCAAAACTAGAGTGAAGGGCCTCTGGGCCAACAATCTCCCCCTTTTTGATGATGATAAAACTCATGGAGTTATATATGTATGGATTAAAGTTAAGCTTCATAGAAGCTCCCCCTTAACTCATGCATAGCAATAAACAATAAGATATTCAATGAATGCTCAACATAAATAAGCATAATGATTGGTCGCTAATGTTGCATATTTAGTATCATATTTTTCATACTTATTATAGAATAAATCTACATTGTTCTAATTAAATGCTTAATTTATTTGCAGGCCCATTCCTTAAGGAGATGAAGAGAAATGAGCTCAAAAGCCCACCAAAATTCTGAATTAAATCAGAATTAATTCGAGCTCACTGAATCAGAACAAAATCAAGAGGTTGAAAACCGGTTGAGAAGAATCCTCTCAGAATCAATCGGTTAAAGCCAAGACTCAAAGGCCACTTCGTCAGAATCCTGAACTCAAACGAAGAAACCAACTGAAGATAAAAGCAGAAGGGAAATCCAGCGCGACCCACCAACAGGGTGTGGCCATCTGGCCACACCGTGGCCGCGAAAACGCGGCCAAAGCCGCGTTTCTGCGGCTTGGTTGGGAAGTTAGGGGGAGCGTTTGCTCCCCCGATCTCCCCGGGATCCTCCTCGTGTGGGTTATGCCTATAAAAAGGCAGTATTTGTGCTGAAAATGGGACGACCATGCAGAGATAGGATTTAGACTAGTTTTCAATTCTTGTAGTTTAGGTTTTTCTTTTCTTTTTATGTAATTTGTATTAAGCTTAGGCTAGATGAAGATTCATGTAAGTAAGAGAGAGAGGCTTATGTTGAGAGTGACACCGATGTACCCTCCTCCTTTCTTCCATTGTTTCTGCAAGTAATAAAGCTTGCAAGTGAATCCAGAAGTATAAGTATACAAAAGCCTTGTGAGTGCCAACGATACTTCATGAAGACGTTCTCCTCCTCAAGATCCGTATCACTTCATTCTTGCAAAGCTTGATGATATAATGCGAACAGGGACTGAGCTCGATCTTAAGACCTATGCGTTGAACGCCTCCAAAGCTAGGTAGAACATGTAAGGGTTCCAGGTAAGTCATCAACCAAACTAGGTGAGTAATTACTTAATCTTCTTTCTTTTCTTTTATTTCTTAGTTTAGATCGCCAACACAATTTCTTTCACTACATCTTCCAAATCTTTCATCATTTCTTTTCCAACTCATTTGTACATAGTCGCTTTCTGATTCTCCACCTTCTTCATCTATCGCTTTCTTTCTAACTTTAACATAAGTCCTTTTCCTTTTTCATTTCTTAAAACAAAGAAGAACATTCGTTTTGTCTTCATAAAGATTTCAATAAAGAACCGTGAACGCTTCTATCGCAAACCCTCCTTGTGGATCACGACCCGCATAGTCACTTGCTATAGCGGTAAGAATTGAGCATTTGCACATCTTTCTTCTTAAATCTGAAATTCTTATTTTATGTGCAGGTTTTGCCTCAATCAAAAATTTGGCGCCGTTGCCAGGGAAGGTAACGTTTTTATTGAAATCTGATTTTTATTGAAAATTTTTTGGAACTAAAACGAATTTTCTTCTCTGTTGCAGGTTATAGGGCAAGCAAAGTAGGAAAAAAAAATTGCAGAAACATATAAGTGGTCTTGGGCCTCTGTTTCAGAAACAGAGACTAAGTACCCTCTGAATTGTCGTGTTTTCTCGGCTTTTGCCGCGTTTCCGCGGCAAGGAAGAGTTCACTACTAACTGTCTTTTTTGCTGGGCTGCTTACTTTGCAAAATTCTAGTTTTCTGCAATTTGTTTTTTCTTATATGCCATTACCATAAGCCTGCTAATAAACCAACAGTAAAATACTTATTGAAAAAGATAAAAAATTGATTAGACATTTGCATTTTAGACACGTATCTTTTCAATTCTTTTATTTTTACTGTTGAAGAGTGCTGGAGCAAGGTACGTTCGCATTGCATGTAGAATAGGACTCACCTCTTGGTTGATTTTCATTGCTTTGAGTGAATCTTATTTACATATCTTGTACACTTGCAAAAACTTATCTTAAAGGCATTAACCCATAACAAGATAAGGTGGAGATTTAATCACCCTTCCTTAGCCCAAAAATCAGATTCCAAGCACTCACTAACCCAAGCCTAACTAAAAATGAGTAGACGTTGGCCCTAGGGACATCTCGGACTCAATTAGGAGATTATCCTAAGGGGGAAAGGTGTTAGAATTTGACTCCTGTCAAATCAGTGTCTAGGAAAGATTAAGGGTCGAAAGCCCGAAGGTTGGTGGTTATTTAATTAAGGAAAGTCTTTGACGGAAAACCTCCCACCAACCTTGCCCTGACCTGGCTGATTAGCTTGTGGTTAAAGTCTGCATTAGACCTCCCGTGGACAGTCTAATCAGTTAGGAGTCGTCTAGGTCATAGGTCTACCCTAACTTTGGTTAGAATTTTTTTCTTTTTTGTTTGCTTATTTATTTGTTTTTGTTTGTGTTCTATTGTGTGATATGGCTTATAATAATATTTTTTCCAACTTCAATAATAATCCATATTACACACCGACTTCATTTTCGGATATTACCAACCCGGCATATCATAACTTTAACCAACCTAATGTGCCGGATTGGTCTTATCCGAATCAATATAACCCATACCCCCAATCTAATAACTATAATTTCCATAATGATTTCAACTCTTCACAGAGTCAGTGGGGATTCACCTCCCCCGAGTCCAATTTTCAACCAATTTGTCCTCCTTATCCACCTAGTCCACAATATCCCCAAGAGTCATACTCAGTTCCACCAGTCCAAAATAGAAAACCATCAATTTTGGAAAGGAGTATGCGTGAGTCCAAACAACAATCACAAAATCTGATGGACTCACAATTTCACTACCACTTCCAAGACAACACTTCATCTTTTCATCAAAACAATGATTCATCAACTATGAAAAGATGCTTGACGCCATGACTCAGGCTCAAAACGCTCGTAATCGTGACATAGATATGATGGTCTAATCTCTACGTTCCCACCGTTTGACCAGTTCTGATGTCACTAACCATTCTGTTAGAGCCGATGAGTCAGGTTGTTTTGGAAATCAAGGTTCCATTTCAGAACAATCATTTGAACTTGCCCAAACTCCAAATTTTGAAAAGAATATTGACAGTTTGGCAAGTTATCCTTTTCCTGAAATCGAACTTGAAAATGAATATGATCATGAATCTCCACTTAGTGATTCAATTCTACTTCCGATTCAATTATGACTCTGGTGTCTTCACCTGATTTTAATCTTTTCCCTGAGTCAACATTGGATCCTGTGCCAATTCATCATGAAATTGAATCACCTATTTTTGATGATCATATTGAACTTGACCAATTTTACACTTTTGAAAATCCTATTGACAAATTGGCATGTTATCATTTTTTGATATTGAACTCAATGAGATATGTGACCTAGATTCTCTAATCTGTGATCCAGTTCAACTTTCTGAATCAATATTGACTCCTGTTTTGTTATCAAACTTGAGTAATATTTTAGAGTCAGTTTTGATTCCCCCACCTATCATTCCTGAACTTGAATCACCTATATTAAGTCACATTCCATTGTTGGAAAATAAATGTGGACTTGAGTTTCACTTTCTTGACTTGGACCCACTTCCTGAACCAATTTCGACTCCTGAACCTTTACTTTACTTAAGTCACCTTCCTGAGTCGGTATTAGTTCCTGTACTTCCTGAGTCCAAATCAATCATTCTATCATTTCATACTCCATTTTGGGACAAGGTGGTTGACAAATTTGACTCCGAAATTAATTATGGAATTTGAAAATTAGATGGGGTCAAAATTTTAATAAAATCCTTCATGGATACATCATTCTAATGGGTTATATTAAAGAAATTTCTGGTGTGTTCCTCCAAACCCAACGAAAAGTCGATTGGGCTGTATTTCGTGGACCAATCAGACCACCACCGGAACCACCACCTTAAGGTAACATTTTCCTTCCCTTTCATCTTTTTCATGCATCTATGCATTAATTCATACATTGAGGACAATGCATGAGATAGGTGTGGGGGAGGGTTCTAACATAACTTTTTTTTCTTTTTATTAAAAAAAAATCTAACATTTTCGTTACTTTAAAAAACTTTTTGAAAATAGAAACAATATTTTTGACATATTTTTTGTAAGAAATTAAGTCAATTTTAAGGAATAGAAAAATCCAAATTAGGATTTCTTATACTTGGTCAAAATAAGATTATTTGTTTGATTTTTAGGGTTAGGAAGATAATTTGTCAAAATAATTTAGTCTTGATCTTTACCTTGATGAAATATGCACACTTCATACACTTACACACTTAGGGTCCAAAAACAAAGATTCTTATGCCTTATATATAAAAAATAAAAAAAAGAGAAAAAAATATGAACGAATCTAATTATTGATTAGCTAGGTACTTTGGCCTAAGCAAGCCTTAGTATTTATGCGAAAGATGATTAGATAAGTTTTAAAAAAAATCTACTGATTAAGCGGGGTATTTGTGCCTAATAAAGCATAAGTATTCACGCCTAAAAGGGGTTCATATAATAAAATCCTTAGTTTTGTGGCCTTGTTTACTCGAGTCCTTAAGTCCTTGGGTGTTTTCTCACCCGGTGCCCTAAGACCATTTGGTTTGGGAGTCATCGATTAAAGGCTCGTTACATGGGCAGATTAGAAAGCCTAATAAACTAAGGAATAATACCACAAAAAAAAAGTATATATATATAAATAAATAAGGCATAAGAGTTAGAGTTAATGAACCCTTAGTCAAAATTTTCACAGTCACAAGGTGCATATGACTTAGGGTAAAGTAATAGACTAGATGAGAAGCACAATTTGACTCCTTACTTTGATTGATAACAAATTTTTGAATAGAGACTAAGTTTAGGAATGAAAAATTCAGTCTTCCTATAACTTATAGATTACTTAAATCTTATAATTATATTTCAAATATTTTTCTCTTTCAAAATGCTTTTTCGAAAATACTAACCTCTTTATTTCTCTTTCTTTATAGATTTTGTGGGTGCAATCCGCTGAAAACCCTCACGAGACAAAACTCGTCCTCTAGGGGAAACCTAGAGGTTTAACAACTTGTTCCACATGCTCAGTGCAATCGCGTGACCTGCGAAAGTAGTCTAATAATTCTTAGTATAGTTTAGTTGTTTTGCTCGAGGACGAGCAAAAGATAGGTATGGGGGTGTGATTGGTCGCTAATGTTGCATACTTAGTATCATATTTTCCATACTTATTATAAAATAAAATCTACATTGTTCTAATTAAATGCTTAATTTATTTGCAGGCCCATTCCTTAAGGAGATGAAGAGAAATGAGCCCAAAAGCCCACCAAAATTCTGAATTAAATCAGAATTAATTCGAGCTCACTGAATCAGGGCAAAATCAAGAGGTTGAAAACCGGTTGAGAAGAATCCTCTCAGAATCGATCGGTTAAAGCCAAGAATCAAAGGCCGTTTCGTCAGAATCCTGAACTCAAACAAAGAAACCAACTGAAGATAAAAGCAGAAGGGAAATCCAGCGCGACCTACCAACAGGGTGTGGCCACCTGTGGCCGCGTTTTCGCGGCTTGGTTGGGGAGTTAGGGGGAGCGTTTGCTCCCCCGATCTCCCCGGGATCCTCCTCGTGTGGGTTATGCCTATAAAAAGGCAGTATTTGCGCTGAAAATTAGACGACCATACAGAGATAGGATTTCGACTAGTTTTCAATTCTTGTAGTTTAGGTTTTTCTTTTCTTTTTATGTAATTTGTATTAAGCTTAGGCTAGATGAAGATTCATGTAAGTAAGAGAGAGAGGCATATGTTGAGAGTGACACCGATGTACCCTCCTCCTTTCTTCCATTGTTTCTGCAAGTAATAAAGCTTGCAAGTGAATCCAGAAGTATAAGTATACAAAAGCCCTTGTGAGTGCCAACGATACTTCATGAAGACGTTCTCCTCCTCAAGATCCGTATCACTTCATTCTTGCAAAGCTTGATGATATAATGCGAACAGGGACTGAGCTCGATCTTATGACCTATGCGTTGAACGCCTCCAAAGCTAGGTAGAACATGCAAGGGTTCCAGGTAAGTCATCAACCAAACTAGGTGAATAATTACTTAATCTTCTTTCTTTTCTTTTATTTCTTAGTTTAGATCGCCAACACAATTTCTTTCACTACATCTTCCAAATCTTTCATCATTTCTTTTCCAACTCATTTGTACATAGTCGCTTTCTGATTCTCCACCTTCTTCATCTATCGCTTTCTTTCTAACTTTAACATAAGTCTTTTTCCTTTTTCGTTTCTTAAAACAAAGAAGAACATTCGTTTTGTCTTCATAAAGATTTCAATAAAGAACCGTGAACGCTTCTATCGCAAACCCTCCTTGTGGATCACGACCCGCATAGCCACTTGCTATAGCGGTAAGAATTGAGCACTTGCACATCTTTATTTTAAATCTGAAATTCTTTATTTTATGTGCAGGTTTTGCCTCAATCACATAAATATGATATTTGATACCAATGAAATAAACATGCTCATAATACCAATTTTAAAATAAACATGTTCTTAAAAACAATGTTGCTCTTGATACCAATAAAAACTCTTGATACCAACAAAACAATAAAAGATGCTCTTGATACTAATAGTAACAAAAGATGCTTTTTATACCAATGGTAAAGGATAACAAATTTAAACACATATGCATATAAAACTCCAAAATATCTCTCCCCCTCTTTGTCAATTCATCAACAAAGGGGTTCAAACAATAAAGGCATAAACAATACTTTTCTCCCTTTTTGGATAAAACAAACAATAAAAGTATATATGCTATATACATTCATGAAGAGGAGAGACGTGAAGTTAACTCCTCCTGCATATATGCATTTATGTGAAAAGAGATGACTAAATTCTAACCACATAAAGCATAATATGCAATATATAAAAGGAGATGTAAGGCTCCTATTACACACGTGTACAACATACGAAAGAAAGATCAGTCACTTCAATATGACATACACTCAACATGAATCTATATATAGAGAAGATGTTAAGCTTCCCTTGCATATAAGCAATACAAATCAAAACATTATGATACCAATTAAAAAATATATCAAGTTAGCATGAAAGTATACATCATGATACCAATTTATGATACTAATTGAAAATAAACAAAACATTTTGAAGAAACTAACAAAAATTTTGATATAAATTGAAAGATATAAACATAGAAAATCTTGATACCAATTGTAAAAATTAGTACCAATTAAAAAAATTTTACGCTTTTGATACCAATTGAAAGACATAAACTAATCTTTTTGGTTAAACACTAAAATCATTTTGCAATAAAGATACCAAATAGAGAATAATATCAATTTAAGATTCTTGATATCAATATTGAAAATGAAATATATACCAATTGAAAATAATTTTCATTAGGAGCATAGGAAACCAAATGAAAACTAAGATATCATTTTTCAACATAAAAAGTGAGAGTGATACCAAAGGTAAACAAAAATCGATTGAAAGGTAAAACATGAATTTTCTCCCCCTTTATGAAATACTAAAGAAATCGATGCATAAGTTTGTATAAGATACCAATTTAAAAATAATTATCATTAAGGACTAAATCAAGCTTAGCATAATCAAATTTGTGCTCAAGGATATAGAGATATAGTAAACACAATCAAAACACATATATATGTATGAAAAGCTAAATACCAATCGAAATTGATACTATTTGAAGTTAAAGCATACATATATAGAAATAAATATGAGTATACAAAATAGATATCAATTGTGATACTAACTGAAAATACAATGAGAATCAAGTGTATAACTCATATTCCCTACCACCCATTTCATGCACATGTTTAAATAGATTTTCAATAATGCATACAAGGCATGGTCGCCCAACCAACCACCCTTAGATGAGTAGGGGTTTTCAAAAATAAATTTGAAATTAAGTTTAGCATATTTGAAAACTCTATCAAAATGAAGAATACGAACTAGTTATATGATAAAATTGCAAACTAGTACGAAATCCTTCAAGCAAGGAATAAAACAAGAATATATTCCATGAAAAACATGTAAGTCACACGATCATTAACACTCAAAGTCAATAAAACACATATAGTCTCATGAAAACAAATCATAAGTAAATAAGAATGATGTGAGTGTATAAGTATAATGTGAAAGACAAAGTCATGGAAATAGGCAATAAGCTCAACGTGAAATTCCTTTATAAACGAAAACACGAAAATCATTAAAATTTAATTCTCAATAATATAACTTCAAGGCATATGTATGTTTTGTACAAACTAGAGTATACATACATATCCAAGCATGAACGAGTCCAAAAAAATATATGCATGAAGGTAAGTGGCTCAAGGATGTATATGTATAACTATTAGTTTAGACAAAATGGACATATACATGAAGCTAATCACAAATATGAAAACATGCATAAAGATAGGGAATACAAGTCAAAATGCATGATCATCAAAACTAGGCTATACTAGTACATCTAATGAGTACAAATGAACAATTAGGCACAAACATAAAATAATCTATTTGTGGCTCACTAGTTGTACAAGTATATATTCAAGTTTTAATAAAAACTAAGATCTAAACATGTAATCAAAACATGAAACATAAAACGAAAAACATAAATCAACTTGATCATTAGGTAAATGCATATGTTATTAGAGCTATGATATACATAATAGCTAAACAAATATGAGAACATAAAAGTATAGATCCATATAAACATGAGTGTATCTCAATTACTATACATGTATGTCACTAATCTAATTATCTTGGCATTTAATATAATAATCAAGAAATATCAAAACATGCTAAAAATCAATGACATGAAAAATATGTAAACATAAATGAGAGATAGAGATCGTTACCAAAACTAAGAGGGTACATCTGTATGTCTCCAAACCAAGGTGATCCTCCCACCAAACTCCCCTTGAAAGTGATGCATCCAAAATAGTCATCATTAAGCTCAGAACGCATTGACCTCAAGGCACCATCACTCTCACGTCATGTGAGAGCCCACACCTACATCAAATAAAATAGGGGTAGATTTTGGTACCCATACTCTATTGGGTCCATGGGGTTAGCTCCTTTCCTAACCTAAACAAATTCATTTGCTAAATTTGAATCATGTATTCTATCATAACAAAACTTAGCAAGGTGGCCCTTACGTCCACAATGTGTACATGTGTACACATGAGCATACATAGTGTTGTGTGTATGAATGTGAGGAGCATGTGTATGCCATGATTTGTGTGCATGCAAAGGAGGAACTTGTTTCTTGCGAAACCAAACGTGTGTGGTTCATGCCACATTGGCTCAAAGTGGAGACCAAACAATCAATACTCTTCTTTAGCATACAAATATCATTTTCAACAATAAAAGAAGGGGTGCATGCAATAGATACACTAGGTGGTGAAACTAAACTAGCATGACAAACATGTGTATCTAAATCATTTTTTAAAGATTTATTTTCATTTAAGCAAACTTCTAATTCTTTTGAAATCAAATCAATTTTGTTTTTCAAAGAATTATTCTCTTTTAATACAAAATCAAGTTTTGAAGTTAAAGTCTCATTTTTCTTCAAAACAATTTCACAATCATTTTTATTTTTCAAATTTTCATTTTCTTTTAAGGCAAGTTCAAGTTGGTATTTCAAAGAGTCCCGCTCATTTGAAATCTCATCCTGTTCTTGCAAAACAACATCAAGTTTAGAAGATAAATTTTTATTTTCTTCTTTTAATGTACAACTTTCTTTTTCAAGAGATTATGTCTTTCTAACAATTTTTCACAGCCTATAGCTAGTTCATAATTTGAAGCATGTGCATCCATACGTTAATTACAAGAAGAACTAGAACTATCATCTAGTTCAGTATCTGAAAATACCTCAAGGGAGTCATTCCCTTGGGCTATGAAGCAACGTTGTTCAGATTCTCCTTCACTAGATTTCATCTCCACATGATTCGTCTTTTGGAGCGGGGAGAAGTCAACGTGTTCTATACTGCAAAGACGGAATCACAATGAGAAATCATACAAAAATATTCTTCGTTTAATGTGCTTCTAAGTACCATTAGGGCTTGTGCATTGGTCTCTATATGCTTGCTATTACCAAGATAGGATTTCTTGGTAGCGGCAAGGAAAACATGCAAGTCTAGGATTTTTAGATACATGGACATCCTAACTTTCCAAACAACAATGTTAAAAGTATCATACATGGAAGGGGTCATGAAATCCATGAGTGTGTGTAAACAATATAAGTGTACAAATGCAAATCTAGATTAGCAACCAATATCTCACTCCTAGGTGGTTAAATCAAATATCAGGAGCGTAGGCTTTGATACCAATTGAAAGTACACATAGAGGGGGGTAAATAGGTGTACAACTAATCTAATGATAAATCATGCGGAATTAAAAACTTAATGCAACACACTTAGTATAACCAAAGAGCGTAGCTGAATTCCTGGTAAAGGGCTCTGGACTAACTCCTCTTGATTCCTCTGAATAAGAGTTGAGGTGCTACATAAAGCTCTCTTGGTTAAACACAAGTGAGGCATACAAACAAACACAACTAAGCATATAAGTATGAATGAACAATATGAATGATGCAAGGCGCAATATAAATGAGAGAGAGTTAAGAGAAAGTGGATCAAACGCAAACACAAAGATATGTTTCGTGGTTCGAGCACCCAGCTCTACGTCCCCGCCTTCACACAGAAGGATTTCTACTAACTCGTCCATACAGGACTTCCCACACAGGGAACCTTCACTGAGGATTTGGGCAAATACAATTTGGGAATACACAACTCCTCTCTCAAATACAACGTCTCACTAGAGGCAAGGCACAAACCAACACAATATCCACCTCTCACTAGAGGGATATGCACTTAGCCAAACAATGATCAACCTCACAAATGAGGGATAGGGCTCAAAGCCACTCAAACACAATCACCTCACACTTGAGAGATTCCAATACAATCTCCACCTCTCACTAGAGGGATACAAAAATCACTTCCACAATCACCTCTCACTAGAGGGATATCAACACAATCACCTCTCACTAGAGGGATATCACAAAGATGGAAGGTTTGCAACTTGGTGGTATAAAAACCACAAACTAATTTTCCCACAAAATAGATCCTAATAGATAGGATAGATAGATAGGCTCAAGTGTGAGAAAACAAAGAGTTTGAAAATCAAAAACTCAAAGAAAATACTTGAGAAAACTTCTAGGATATAATAGAAATGAAGATCAAAAACTAATCCCAAAGACTTTTCTTTTTCTTGATTTTTCCAACCCTTTAAAACAACTAAGGATGAAATCTTTAAACCCAAAAACTCTTTTGAAAACTTGTAATAAAACACTTGTAAATGTGAGAAATTTTGCTCTTGAAATTCTTGTTAAAAACCAACTCAAATGGCGGTATTTATAGCCCCATATGAATCTGCCGTTGGCAGCTGGAAAGGGCAGAAATGCCCTTCCGGTCGACTGGCCGGTCGACCGGCCAACGGTCAAATTTTTGACCGTTGAGCCCAGCAGTCGACCGCCCGGTCGACCGAGCCTGGATCTAGAGAGCAATGGCTCTCTGGCTGGTCAACCGCCCGGTCGACCGGAACTAGATACAGAGAGAAGAGCTCTTTATCGGTCGACTGACCTGGTCGACCGGGGCCATTTTCAGAGAGCAAAGCTCTCTGGCGGTCGACCGACCCGGTCGACCGGCCCACCAGCCTAGCTGCGTGCACGTCCTGTGCACGTCGATCGACCGGCTTGGTCGACCGACCTCTACTGCGGTCGACCGGTCCAATCGACCGGCAGACAGCCAGTCCAGCTAATATATGGATTGAAAATTTGGGTTTTTATTATCAATTAAATCCCATAAAATCATATAAATTCCACAAAAATTAGTTCTTATATTATCTTTGACATGCAAATATGTGTGACAAAAATTCAACACATATTTCAAACAATTTGAACCATTTTTGTGAGATTGAAAATTTGCCATAAATCAAAAACTGTATTTTCCAAAACTTAGATTTTTCAAATGGAAATTTGTTTTCTCCAAAACACATGTAAATACAAAAACATGATATTGAAACAACTTTGAAGCATATTGTATATGAAATGAATCCAATATACATGAAAGGTATTATATCTATATTTTTGACATGAAAACCAAAAATAAGTTTTGTTTAAATATAAAACTCCAAACACATGAATAGGGTATGTAGTACCAAAGACATTTGATAAACTATTTATGAAAACCAAGATCGGTTAAACTGAAAACCAAAACCAAAACATGAAACTTTAAACTTGTGTGTATATTGTGAACTTGAGCATATCAACACTATCTACCTTTAACACAAGATCTAAACAAACTATATTAAAACAAACTGATGACTTCTTGTAGAACGCCGTCTCCAAGTCAACTCGATCCAAACATGATCCACCGAGCTTGAGTCAACCGAGTGCTAGATGTGAACATGACACTCGAGCTCTTGAATCACCATGTGAAAGCTCCAAAACACCTTTGTTGAAGCTAATCACCTACTAATATCTTGATCAAATATCAAAACGAAATATCATAAGATTATTAGTAAACTATAACTACATGAGTTAATCATCATCAAAACCAGAGTGAAGGGCCTCTGGGCCAACAAATATGACTTCGATCGATCAATTGGAGTATGAAAAGGCTATCGAAACATTTGACGCTGAACCATGGGCTCAGCAACTTGATCTCCAGTGAGAAAAGCGATTCGAGCAATGTGAATCGCCCACTGAGGATAGGGTAGTGGATCACCCTAAATCCATCTCTATAAGCGAAAGTTTATTACTCATAGAAAGAGAAGAATTGATAGCACTCATATGAGCATATATCGATGTTTTTGCATAGAATTACGAAGATATGCCCGGTCTTGATCTGTAAATTGCCATGCATCATTTAAACATTAAACCTAACATCAAGCCGGTGAAAAAACAACGACGGTTTCTCCCTGACATTATGAAAGCTATTGAAGCTAAAGTCTATAAACTCATCGCGTGTGGTTTCATATGGGAGAAGCAACATCCGGATTGGGTTGCTAACATTGTCCCCATTCTTAAAATGAATGAAAAAATCCGAATCTGTATTAACTATCATGATCTTAATACAGCCTGCTCTAAAGACGAGTTCCTACTGCCCATCATGGATGTCATGATTGACAACACCTGTGACTTTAAGAGAATGTCTTTTATAGATGGCTTCTTAGGGTACAATCAAATCAAGATGTACCCAGAGGACGAAAGGCATACTTCATTGCGAATGCCGTTAGGGCTATACTGCTATACTATGAAGCCCTTCGGATTAAAGAATGTGGGAGTAACTTATCAACGATAGTTAAGGGTCAGGCTCTTGCAGGTTTTTTGGCCGCTCATCCGATTCTAAAAAACTCAAAGCTTCATGAAAATTTTCAGATGAGATTTTCGAATCCAATATGATTTTGGAGGATGAAGTATAGCAAATATTCTTTGATGGAGCATCAAGAAAAGACCTCAAAGATAGGATTATCACTAGTGTGGTGGTGGTATTTATCTCGCCACAAGATCATGTCCTTCCTCAGGCAATTTCATTGACGGAATCTTGTTCTAACAATGTTACAGAATATAATGCTCTACTCATCGGCCTTCAGCTCGCCTATGAAATGGGGATATGCTATCTCGAAACTTATGGTGATTCAAAGCTGATTGTTAATCAAGTCAAAGGAGAATACGAGGTTCGGCACGAAGATTGGTTACCTTATTACCATACAGTCATCAAAATGGCTAATTCATTTGATGGCTTTTACATCAGTCATGTGTCCTGATTCTAAAAAATAAGGCTGACACTTTGGCTGCACTAGCGGCAACATTAGCTTTGCCTATTGATATAACTTATCATTTTATAGTGCCCACTAGACATCTTGTCTGTCCTAAGCATGTATTGGAAACTAATGAAGTCCATATAACTTCAATAGGTTAGAACCTAGAGATTGGTAGTTTACTGTCATTGACTATGCTTTGCATGACATATTATCGGATGACCCTAAGAAAGCAGCTTCTATCCGACGAAGGTCTCTCCGCTTCTACTATGATCCGATAGTAAAGATACTCTATCGCCGCTCATACGACGGTATCTTACTCCGTTTTCTCTCTAATTTGGAAGCACAAGAAGTGCTTAAAGAGGCACATGATGGTATATGTAGAGCTCATCAATCAGGTCTAAAACTCAAGGATCGATTGCACAGACTCAATTATTATTAGCCAAATATGATAGCTGATGCCATTAAATATGCACAGAGGTGTAAAGCCTGTCAAATCCACGCAGATTTTATACATCAACCTCCGAAGCTACTTCACCGGACTGTTACTTCGTGGCCATTTGAGGCATAGGGAATCGATATTATGAGACCTATCAGTTCCTCTTAACAAAAGGTCATCGGTACATCTTAGCAATAACTGATTATTTCTCAAAGTGGATAGAGGCTATACTATTTATTAAAGTTAAAACTACCAACATGGTCAACTTTATCAAACACTATGTCATCCATCATTTTGGTGTCCTGATTAGTCTCTAAAATTGCATATTTCATACCACATCTTCACATTTATTTAAAATTAAATTCTGCTAATAATACCACTCTTGTATGTTTCCAGGTCCATGGTATGAAATTAAGAAGAAGACCCAAAACACTATTTAATAGGTGATTAAAGGCTTGTAAAGATAGCCATTGACTTTGGAGGGTGGTTTCGTTAAAACTAGGGGCCCAAATTTGAAAACCAGCAAGTACATCCGACAGGGGAACATCCGAGAAGCGCGCAGCAGGCGGTGCACGCGCTTCCCAAGAATTGTCACGAAAACGCGGCAAATGTCGCGTTTCCATGGCAATCATATGGAGCTGCGCGTCGAGATTCGACGCACGGCTCCTTACACTCCCTTTGGTGCCCCTTTCGCCTATAAATACCCCCTTTGTGTTTTGTATTTAAAGATATATAGAGAGTAGTGTAGTTCTTTCCATATTGTAGTTTAGGATAGTTTAGTTTAAGTTAGTTCTTCTTCTTCCTCTTTGTATTTTTCATTTCTTTTAGATCATGTAATAGGAAAGAGAGTAGTACATAGGATGAAAGCAAGGGGTCTTGTAATGGAAGGTGATAATCAATGAAAGGTTCCCTCTTTATCTCTATTGATTTTCTTCTCTCTAACTCTTTACATGTTTAGCTAATTTTCTCTCATGGCAACTAACTACTAACTGCTAACTTGTTAACTTCTTATTTGATAATTCAAATCAATCTGATAGCCTCTACTTGGCCTTACTCTTACAAGAGCCATTGATGGCTCATGATGATGGATCTAACACTCTAACATCATAACTTTCTAACAAGCTAACATTATTTTATTTCATGCTTACTCTTGTTTAGTTTTGATGGTTTAAGTGTAGCTTGTACTTGTTTTGCTGAGTTTGGATGTGAAAGTTATCATATGGGTCATGCTTTGAAACGCTCTTGAACTAAGGACTAGTAATGACCAATGATACATGTGAGGCAACTATCACTACGAGGTTAGTATGGCTAGTGGAGTCACTAGTAGTTAGTAGCCATAAGTTTTCTTTCTTTTTTACTTTGTTTAGAAATACAACAAAAATCACAAATATATTCTTTTCTATGTTTCCCGCTTCTTTGTGTTTCACCGTACTTCTCTTTTCATTATTTATTTTCTTTTCTTTTTATTCTTTCAAACATTGAAGAATCGTTAACATATACGTGGACATACTGTGTAAGCTTCTATCGCCTCCCATCCTTGTGGATTCGACTCGTTTTAACCTCTATGCTATAACGAAAGTATTGAGGAAGCCAAAGCACACACACTTTAAATATCAATTTTAAAACATACACTTTTTGTGTGCGATTTTCCTCCGATCAAATTTTAGCGTCGTTGCCAGGGATGGGAATGGTTTGATTTCACATTTTTTGTTAACTTTTCTTCTTTATTTTTTAGTGTGCAGGTCAAATTCTTTAGCATTGCAGAAGTCCACACTTACTCTTGTGTGGTTGGGTAAATTCTTATATATTTTTATACTCTACTGCTAATTTTTATTTATATTACCTGTGCACTGTAAATAATTTTAAGAACTAAAATACAGAAATTAGATACTTTAAAATGGTTTAGACATTTGCATCTAGGCACGTGCCAATTTTCATTCTAATATACTGTATTTTGTTCTTGTGTTGTTGTGATCTTGACGGAGGTGTACATATTGCATTGCATATAGTTAGGACAAATACTTCAGTGATTTACTCACTTTTTTGTATTCATTCTTATCTATATTGCACACTTGCACAAATTAAACTTAAGGGCAAAACTCAAGACAACATAAGGTGGGAAAGTCATTACCCTTCCTTGGCCCAAAAATCACCTCCCCACTCAAACAACTCAAGCCTAAATAAAATTTGCTAGACGTTAGCCCCTAGGGACATCTCGGACTCATTTAAGAGATTGACTTAAGGGGAAAGTTGTTAGAAGTTGACTCTTGTCAAATCAGTGTCTAAGGCTGGGGATTGAGAGGCGAAACCTCGAAGAACAGTGGTTTGGCATAATTAGGCCCGTTGCTCTAGCACGGATACCTCCCACTGATCTTGCCCCTACCTAGCCGATTAACTCGTGGTCAGATTCTAACAATGTACCCCCCGTGGATAGTCTAACCTGTTAGGAGTCGTCTAGGTCTAAGTCAACCCTAGCATAGGCTTGTTTTCTTTTTCTTTTTATTTGTTTGTTTGTTTGTTTGTTTGTTTTTTTGTTTTCTTTTTTGTAAATTGTGAAATAGATTTTGAAACCAACAATTTTTACAATCAGAATATGAATCCATATTTCAACCCAACCTCATTTGACTCGGATAACTCCGACCCGGCTAAGTACAACATGAACCAACCATATATGCCGGGTTAGGATTACTGACTCAATATGACCCATACCCCCAAACTTATGACAATAATTTTTAAAATAATTTCAACTCTTCACAGAGTTTATGGAAATTCACCTCCCTTGAGTCAAATTTTCAACCACATTATCCATATTTTTCACAATATTCATTCCCCGATTTTGATTCATATACTCCCTTTTCTGTTCCACCAACTGAAGAAAAATCTAATTTGGAAAGGAGTATTGAAGCCATGCTTGAGTCCCAACAACAAATTCAAAATTTGCTCAATTCACAATCCTTCCCATATCAAACTCCATATACTCCTTTTCTAAAACATCCAATTGAAGAAGAATCTGAGCTAGAAGAGCGTTTGGAATTCTTTTGTGAAAAATTGTAACTATTTCAAATATGTTAGACTCATCATCTCAGCCAAATTTTCAAGAGTCCTACTCATGTTTTCTAGTCTCACCGATTCAAAATGACCAACCATCAATACTGGACTTGAGTATGGAACCCTTGTGTAAGTCCGAGCAGCAATCGCAAAATCTGATGAACTCACAATTTTACCACAATTTTCAAAATCAACTTCCATACTCACCTTTTCAAGAAGAACTAATTAAAAAAGTATGGAAGACATGATTCAGGCTCAAAATTATGTTACTTTGCCTATCAGTAGGTTAGACTCACTATTGAGCGATTTGATCAATGAGAGCGAGGAAAGTCTTTCTTGTTAACCGTTACCAATCCTTATATCCCTAACTCTATCGATTGGACCCAAAAATCATATTATTTTTGAAACAGATTCAATTTCAGAATGCACATTTGAACTTGACCAAACTCCAAGTTATGAAAGTCGTCTGGATATTCTGGCAAGTTATCCCTTTCCTGAAATTAAAATTGAACCTGAATGTGATCCCGACCCTCATGTTAGTAATTCCATTTCACTTTTTGATTCAATAATGACCCCGATATCTTTGCCAGATTTTTTCTCTATTCCAGAATCAACATTGAATCCTGTACCAGTACACCGTGAAATGAAATCACCAATCTCTTATGATCACACTTCATTACTGGGGAAAGTGTGTGAACATCAATTCTTTAGTTTGGACCCCATTTTTGAACCAATTTTGACTCCCCTTTTTGAATCTTGACTTGATCTGAGTCAAATTCCTGAGTCGGTATTAGTTTTTATTCCTGCTTCATTTGAGTCCAAATCAATCATCTCCTAAACTCACACTTCATTGTTGGACAAGAATGTTGAAGAAAATGACTTAGTAATTATTTTTGAAAACTGAAAATTGGATGGGGGTAATTTTTTCAATAAGATCATACAGTTTTCCAACATTTTAATGGGTCATATTAGAGAGGTCACTGGTGGGTTTCTACAAGATCTATGATATCTTGATTGGGTAGCAACGCTTGACCCAGTAGACCACCACCAGAACCATCACCATAAGGTAATTTTTCTTCCCTCTCCATTTGTTTCATGTATATACACATTCACGATGCATTGAGAACAATGTATGAGATAAGTGTGGGGGAGGGTTTACTAATATAGGCTAGTTTTAAATTTTCTTTCTTTTACACTTCTTTTTAGGAATTTTTTAAAAAATTTCTTTTGTATAGAAAAACTTTTCTTTTCTTTTTACAAAACTTTTTGAAACCAGATAAATAGTTTTGATTTATTTTTAAGAAAATTAAGATTATCTTAGGAATTAGGAAGACCTAAAATTATGAAATTTTAAACTGAGTCAAAATAATAGATCTTGTTTAAATTTTAGGATAAGTGTAACGCCCCGATCCTGCGGGTACGGAGACGTTACTGCGACGTATATACGTAGGTCAGAAATACCCTCACGTATATACGCTAAGCATCAGTACAGGCAAGAATCAGAGTACGGAAGCACGTGGTGCATTATACATTCCAACACATGAGTACAATTACAAAGTTATCACCAGAGGTGACAAATATTACAATAATATTACATCACCAATATGGCGCAATTGCGAGAATACAAAGGATGTACAAGTATGAACAGTAAAAAAAAGGCGCTCACGAGATAACTGGAGAAGCCGCGAGCCAACAAGGGGGGCAAGGATGGAACTAGAGCTACAGCTGATCTGTCTGCTCCACAGAAGTAAACTTGGTCCTCAGCAAGAAAGTCCCCTTCGGTCCAAGCTCCAGGACCTAGACATGAGGATCCAGAGGAGTCAGAACTCTCCCAGCGAGTGGTGAAGTGAATACCAGATGGCGTGCAAAAATGAGCACATGTGTATCGATAAATCCAAGGCATCAACATGCATAGAAAATCGTGTTTGTGAGTACATGCATACAGGAACAAGAAGGATATAGCAGGTGACATCCAGTAGAGAATACGCATGATATAACAAGATAAGAACAGATAAAGAGGCGAGAAGTAAAGTAGATAGGGTAACACCAAATATAACATAAAACCGATAAGGCCGAATAAAATCGATTACTAGCAAAACTGATCATATAGGCTTAGGTCACGGCTCCATGAGATTAGTACCTCGAAGGAATAATCCAAATAAGGAAACCCTCATCTATATACCTTTATCCCATGTTACCGGAATCCAGGCGCCTACAACCCTAGTTACAAAGGAACACAACAAATTGCATATTAATATCTTATTATAATTGGGGCCATCTAAGTTGTAGGCTTCAGTATGCGTCCCATTCCCCATACTTTCACTTACAACTTATAGAGCAAGTTATCTGGAAACTGATGAAGTTTGACGAACCATGTTTAGAATGGGCCCCGTACATGCCTGGGACAACGGTCAGGAGTATCCGGTGCTGAGCCGGAACGTACCGCTAGGTACCGGACTTATGTACGCCCGAACAGGAATAGAGTATCGCAGATCCCATAGAAATAGGCCTAGGGCGTGTGCATACTCGGCAGGAATAATCAGGAGTAGGGGTGCCAGCACACCCCACGGAATCCCTGGTGGCCGCCAGGTGATCCCTCAAGTATGTGGCCACGCGTGACTCGATAAGACCACCGTAAACATGACTATTCAGGACTCATCAGTTTTCCCCGAACCGGGTGCAAGTTGTCTTATTATAATTTATCATGTAAGTATCACTTTTACGGGAAGAACAGGAGCAGGACATGATCAGGAATTCAGGAGTACATGTATAACAGGAGTACATGTCACTGTATATAATACAGGATAACAGGTCACTGTACATAATACAGGATAACAAGGCAGGATTCCCGTAAATGTGATAATCACAAGTCAAGTATTAATATAACAGGAGGTAGGTGATAAGTTGAAACATGTCAGGTGTTAGGTGATAACACATCGATTGTTAAGTGATACAGACAGGTGTTAGGCATGAGCATGTAGATGGCATGTGTCAAGTAATAGTATTTCAAGTGTTTAGCATAACAAGTATGTATATGGCAAGCTAGAGAGTCATAGCTGAGCATAATCAAGTGGAGCTGAGCAAGTTGGAGGCACAGGCGGCGAACAGAGTTTAGACACTAATACGCTTGGCGAGGTTTCCGGGACGACTCGGCTAAAGTGCGAGTAGAAAATCCGGCAGCATCTCGTCTAGACGAATTTAGTGAATAAAGCGCTGAGCGCTAAGTATGCTCATCAGATGGAGCTGAGAAACCTGACGGTCTCAAATCACTTCTCTTTCGAGATAGTGAGAGCGGATGTAACGCCCCGATCCTATAGATACGGAGACGTTATGGCGACGCATATACGCGAGATAAAATACCCCTCGTATACGCGCTAAGCCTAAATTGTAACCTGAACAAGCTATAAATCGGAAGCATAATGGTCAAAGAACACTGCAATAATACATATAGTGACAATTCTAAGGATAGCAGATATATGATGGCAAGAACATGGCAGCTGAAAGCGATAAAGATAGAATCATGAAATAACAGGGATATAATGACAGGCTAAATTTGATATACGAGAATCAAGGAATAATAGCAGGAACAGAAAAATGCAAAAGTACCAGAATCAAAGGAAGAGGACCCAAGCTCCTCGCAAAGCGTACCGCCTCATCGAACACCTGCACCTTAGAAACAATCGTCCAATAGCTGGACGTGCAAATCCAGGGTCGTCAGAACGCGACCATAATGAGTGTGTGTGTGTGTAAAGGGGAAACAGCTCGTGCAGAAGAAACAATGTGCATAAATAATAATAAGAACAACTGCAGATATAAGAGACTAAATAATAGCTGAACAGTAACACATATGATAACCACATGAATACAGATAGAAGATAACTGGCACAACTGTAAATATGCAATCAATGTCAAGACGTGTAATCTATCACATGTCACAATGCTGGTATCTAAGTCTGGTCATAAGTCTGGTCTTGGTCATGATAATCTGGTCATGGTTATAATCATGAATCTAACATAGTGATATACAATCAGGTGATTACAGTCAGTCACAAAGCATCAACAGTTTATTATTAATTATGTCAGCGAACACCAATTGTCACATATAATAGACGCATCCCATACTACGCCTACCACACATGCCAATCGATGACCTTAAATTATTGAAACTGATCGGTTGGAGACATTGTCCATGCTTTAGGTGGGTCCCGTGCATACCCGGGACCACGGCCCAGACTCCTGGCGCTGAACCAGGACCTACCGCAAGGTAGTCAAGAACATGTAAACAGGAAACATGACGGGGTGCCAGTCACCCCACGGGAACCCTGCAGTGGAACCCTCTTTCGGCTGCGCAACCTAAATCCAAGGTCCACCCAAAATACGGATGTTGTCTCCTCCATCAATCTCCCCAATCCCAGTGCAAGTTGTTTGTTATCATGTTTTAGTTTATCAAGATTATTTTGTATACATGTTACTTAAATCTCTGGGATGACTCAGTGGTTGTCACGGTAACAATATCAACATGTGAAAGTCAGGGTACCGGTATAACAGGAGTATAACATGTCAAGTAACAGGATACCGGTATAACAGGAATATATGTAACAAGTAAACATGCGGGTGTTATTACCGTGTAATAATATTTTCCCAGCAAATTCAGTAACATGAACATGATAGTTGTCAGGTAGATATCAAGCATAGTGAGTCAAGTTTCTCATGTAAACCAGATATTCAGGATAAGTAACAACCTACTGTCATGAATAGAATAATCCAGTCCAAGTATGGAATCAACTTATATCCATCCTCTAAGTCATCAATAATCAGATCGATCAATAGCTATCATAAAACTCTGAACATATATTATAATCACCAATATCAATGAGGTCACTCTCATACTAACTCTATCTCCCTAACTAAATTGATCAGTCACTATACATGAAGCACTCGGTATGTCCTCAATATCAACAAGTCCTCATACTCCATAATCATAACTACAGATGAAACATCCTCAAACAACATGTGGCCTAGCATATCTACTCTTGGTACTCAACATCAACAACATATCATCTAAACAAATCCCAATTGCCAACAACGTCAATCTTACCTCAATACCAGTCAGGCTCCGTATAAGAAATATAGGTTCTGGACAACCTCTAACTCAAGATCAATCTAAGTCACAACTCAACTAATAAAGTCACATTCAATTAATGATCATCATTCAATGCAAATAACATAAGTCCAGATTAACCCACAGTCATTACAGCCAACTCATAAATCAATAGTTCCATAATCATTTAGTTCCATTACACATCTAGCAATCTGATATAATAGTTATTGTTCCAACATATAGCAATATCCAGTACTAATCCTCTCACTCAAACATACAACTCTGATTCATAAGTATTCACAATTCCTTCTCCTATTAAAATCAGTCATGATATCCCAATACCCGGTGTCATACAAGAACATGCATCTAAGTTCTATTAGATTAAGTCATTACCACCGACATCCATCCCTTGAAGTCACATACATCCATCTATAGTCATTACAAAATCCAAAGGTGAAGTCCCAATCCAACCAAGAAACCATACACAGCAGTCAGACCCAGATTAGGCGACTATAGAGGTAGTCCAAGTCGACTAGGAGCAAGGCAAGTCGACTATAAAGGTAAGGCTAGTCGACTGATACAGGTACAGAGAGTTATACACTACCAGGTCAACCTATTAGTCGACTAAGGCAAAGTATAAGTCGATTACTAACTACTGTTAGTCGACTAACCAGGTAACAAGTCGACTGACAGGGAAAATAACAGAGAGTTCACCAATTCCTGGAAGCTAGATTAGTCGACTATAGGGAATGCACTAGTCGACTAGCAGAGGCATTAGTCGACTAATACTAGATGTTAGTCGACTAATAACCCTGCCAGGGCACAAAACAGAGATACGAACATCACTAATTCTCTCATGCAATCAAACACATATGCATCCTCTCTCTCTCTCATCAATAACCACAATCTCTACACTAATTCTATATACACAATAGAATCATGATTAAATCAAACGCATATAATAATGAGAGAGAAATAGAATGGAGGGAGAGAGACACTCACATTGGGAAACCTGCACGTTACCGGGCGAGTCGCCGTTACGGTCGCCGTGGCGCCGCTCTTCGCTGTCGGACTGCATAGGACGGTAGCCAGGGTCCTGGGGAAGACCTGGCTGCAATCTGGAGGTCTCGCGCTCGCCAGAAGGGCCTGGAATCGCCGCTCGCCCGCTGCTTGTGCTGCTGGTCTGAATCTGGATCTACTGTGCGCGTCGCCGGGCGAGTCGCTGCTATGGTCGCTGTGGTGCGGTTCCTCGCCAACGGACTGCATGGGGGGTGGCCAAGACACTGGGGAAGGTCACCGTGCTGGTCTCCGGCGAAGGTCTGACGTGGATCAGGAGAACGACCAGCTCGCCCGAACTTGCGCAGATCTGGACAGCCTGCAGATTTGGGCTGTTCCTCGCTGTTTTGGTCGCTGTTCGTGCCCGGCTGACGGGTGGTGGCCGCCAAGTGGTGTTGCTGCTGTTGGTGGTGTTGCCGAGTCACCGTGGTGGGGATCCGGGGCTCGGCTGTGCGGCATGGAGGAGGTCCAGGGCTGCTGTCCTGCTGTCGTTGTTGCTGTCCCGTGCTGCTGTCCGCTGGAGATCCGGCCTGAGGTCGGTCTGTGCTGCTGCTGGATCCACCGGAGGCGGCAAGGGGCGGCTGTGCTGGTGCTCTTGCTGCTGCGCCTGGATGTGGGGGTGCGGCCTGTGGTGGAGAGGGATTGGAGATCTTGTCGTGGTGCTGCCCTGCCGTTCTTGGCTGCTGGTTGCACACGGGGGAGGCCGACCTGAAAAAGGGAGAGGCTGTTATTCTTGCTGGTGTTGTCGCTGGACGCGCCAAGGAGGGGGGGAAGGATGTGCACGGGGCTGTTGTTGCCCTGCTGCTACTTGGCCGAGGGAAGATGGAGAGGATGGGGGGGTGCGCTGGACCTGGAGGCGTATGCGGCCAAAGCTAAGGAAGAGGAGAGGGTGCGGCTGTTGGTTGAGGAGATTGAGGAATTAGTTATTAGGGATTTGTTATAGTTTTGGTTAGGTTTAGGGTTAATCCAATGGTTAGGAAGAGATGATATTTATATATAGGGTTTGGATTGAATTAGCTAATGGGTATTGGGTTTGATCCAAATGAATTGAGATCCAAATAAATAATTGGGTAAGATCCGACTAAGTAAATGAGTGTTGGGTTTAGGCTAGTGGGCATGCCAACGGGTAGGATCCAAATAGGTTATGAGTATGCTAGTGGGTAGGATCCAAACGGGTAAGTTGGAATAGGGTGAGAAGCTAAACAAGGAGAGCACCACCTCCACCAAGGTTAGTATTAACACAAATGCCAATATTATAATAAGCAATACTAATAACAACTAATAATTGTCAAAAACCATTATCACCAATACTCATACTAATATTTAAATTAAATAAAGAACATAATATTATCACTAATAAATATTAATAAACTCTGACAACAAAATAAAGATAACACTATTAGAAATAGCAATAAATAATAATGAAAGAATAATTTGTCTTATATTATCTGAAAATAATTTTGTATATCCAACAATAATAATCTCGAGAGAAATAAATTATCTTGATTAATTAAAATAATCGGTAAATCAAAATAAATACTTTAGAAAAATGGAAATACTGTATTATCAAGTAGGGGTTATTACATTCTACCTACCTTAATAAAAATTTCGTCCTCGAAATTTCAATAAGGTAGGGAATGGTAAAAATCAAAGATCAAGAGAGAATACAGCAATCTTTCACGTTGCCTCGTTGGGACACCACGATTCCGCTGCGCGCTTTGATCTCTGCTACCAGCTTCAACATGGAGTAACCGATCTCAAGAGATAAAATCAGGAGGAATGAATAGGAAGGAAGGATGAAATCAAGATGGACATCCAAATCACTCTAATTGAAGTGTTGGAATCATGAATATCAACAGATCAAGAACGGAATTCCAAAGGGAGGACGATCAATTTCCAAATGGAGTCAATATTATCATGTGAATAGTATATGTATATTGCAGTGCAAGTATAACTTATTCAAGCTATCGGTAAGAACTAGGTCTCTCTTGCGAAACAAGAGTCAAAATTCAAGATCGCAAGTCGAAAACCTAGGCTCTGATATCACTCTGTAACGCCCCGATCCTATAGATACGGAGGCGTTATGGCGACGCATATACGCGAGGTAAAATACCCCTCGTATACGCGCTAAGCCTAAATTGTAACCTGAACAAGCTATAAATCGGAAGCATAATGGTCAAAGAACACTGCAATAATACATATAGTGACAATTCTAAGGATAGCAGATATATGATGGCAAGAACATGGCAGCTGAAAGCGATAAAGATAGAATCATGAAATAACAGGGATATAATGACAGGCTAAATTTGATATACGAGAATTAAGGAATAATAGCAGGAACAGAAAAATGCAAAAGTACCAGAATCAAAGGAAGAGGACCCAAGCTCCTCGCAAAGCGTATCGCCTCATCGAACACCTGCACCTTAGAAACAATCGTCCAATAGCTGGACGTGCAAATCCAGGGTCGTCAGAACGCGACCATAATGAGTGTGTGTGTAAAGGGGAAACAGCTCGTGCAGAAGAAACAATGTGCATAAATAATAATAAGAACAACTGCAGATATAAGAGACTAAATAATAGCTGAACAGTAACACATATGATAACCACATGAATACAGATAGAAGATAACTGGCACAACTGTAAATATGCAATCAATGTCAAGACGTGTAATCTATCACATGTCACAATGCTGGTATCTAAGTCTGGTCATAAGTCTGGTCTTGGTCATGATAATCTGGTCATGGTTATAATCATGAATCTAACATAGTGATATACAATCAGGTGATTACAGTCAGTCACAAAGCATCAACAGTTTATTATTAATTATGTCAGCGAACACCAATTGTCACATATAATAGACGCATCCCATACTACGCCTACCACACATGCCAATCGATGCCCTTAAATTATTGAAACTGATCGATTGGAGACATTGTCCATGCTTTAGGTGGGTCCCGTGCATACCCGGGACCACGGCTCAGACTCCTGGCGCTGAACCAGAACCTACCGCAAGGTAGTCAAGAACATGTAAACAGGAAACATGACGGGGTGCCAGTCACCCCACGGGAACCCTGCAGTGGAACCCTCTTTCGGCTGCGCAACCTAAATCCTAAGTCCACCCAAAATACGGACGTTGTCTCCTCCATCAATCTCCCCAATCCCAGTGCAAGTTGTTTGTTATCATGTTTTAGTTTATCAAGATTATTTAGTATACATGTTACTTAAATCTCTGGGATGACTCAGTGGTTGTTACGGTAACAATATCAACATGTGAAAGTCAGGGTACCGGTATAACAGGAGTATAACATGTCAAGTAACAGGATACCGGTATAACAGGAATATATGTAACAAGTAAACATGCGGGTGTTGTTACCGTGTAATAATATTTTCCCAGCAAATTCAGTAACATGAACATGATAGTTGTCAGGTAGATATCAAGCATAGTGAGTCAAGTTTCTCATGTAAACCAGATATTCAGGATAAGTAACAACCTACTGTCATGAATAGAATAATCCAGTCCAAGTATGGAATCAACTCATATCCATCCTCTAAGTCATCAATAATCAGATCGATCAATAGCTATCATAAAACTCTGAACATATATTATAATCACCAATATCAATGAGGTCACTCTCATACTAACTCTATCTCCCTAACTAAATTGATCAGTCACTATACATGAAGCACTCGGTATGTCCTCAATATCAACAAGTTCTCATACTCCATAATCATAACTACAGATGAAACATCCTCAAACAACATGTTGCCTAGCATATCTACTCTTGGTACTCAACATCAACAACATATCATCTAAACAAATCCCAATTTCCAACAACGTCAATCTTACCTCAATACAAGTCAGGCTCCGTATAAGAAATATAGGTTCTGGACAACCTCTAACTCAAGATCAATCTAAGTCACAACTCAACTAATAAAGTCACATTCAATTAATGATCATCATTCAATGCAAATAACATAAGTCCAGATCAACCCACAGTCATTACAGCCAACTCATAAATCAATAGTTCCATAATCATTTAGTTCCATTACACATCTAGCAATCTGATATAATAGTTATTGTTCCAACATATAGCAATATCCAGTACTAATCCTCTCACTCAAACATACAACTCTGATTCATAAGTATTCACAATTCCTTCTCCTATTAAGATCAGTCATGATATCCCAATACCCGGTGTCATACAAGAACATGCATCTAAGTTCTATTAGATTAAGTCATTACCACCGACATCCATCTCTTGAAGTCACATACATCCATCTATAGTCATTACAAAATCCAAAGGTGAAGTCCCAATCCAACCAAGAAACCATACACAGCAGTCGACCCAGATTAGGCGACTATAGAGGTAGTCCAAGTGGACTAGGAGGAAGGCAAGTCGACTATAAAGGTAAGGCTAGTCGACTGATACAGGTACAAAGAGTTATACACTACCAGGTCAACCTATTAGTCGACTAAGGCAAAGTATAAGTCGACTACTAACTACTGTTAGTCGACTAACCAGGTAACAAGTCGACTGACAGGGAAAATAACAGAGAGTTCACCAATTCCTGGAAGCTAGATTAGTCGACTATAGGGAATGCACTAGTCGACTAGCAGAGGCATTAGTCGACTAATACTAGATGTTAGTCGACTAATAACCCTGCCAGGGCACAAAACAGAGATACGAACATCACTAATTCTCTCATGCAATCAAACACATATGCATCCTCTCTCTCTCTCTCACATCAATAACCACAATCTCTACACTAATTCTATATACACAATAGAATCATGATTAAATCAAACGCATATAATAATGAGAGAGAAATAGAATGGAGGGAGAGAGACACTCACATTGGGAAACCTGCACGTTACCGGGCGAGTCGCCGTTACGGTCGCCGTGGCGCCGCTCTTCGCTGTCGGACTGCATAGGACGGTAGCCAGGGTCCTGGGGAAGACCTGGCTGCAATCTGGAGGTCTCGCGCTCGCCGGAAGGGCCTGGAATCGCCGCTCGCCCGCTGCTTGTGCTGCTGGTCTGAATCTGGATCTGCTGTGCGCGTCGCCGGGCGAGTCGCTGCTATGGTCGCTGTGGTGCGGTTCCTCGCCAACGGACTGCATGGGGGGTGGCCAAGACACTGGGGAAGGTCACCGTGCTGGTCTCCGGCGAAGGTCTGACGTGGATCAGGAGAACGACCAGCTCGCCCGAACTTGCGCAGATCTGGACAGCCTGCTGATTTGGGCTGTTCCTCGCTGTTTTGGTCGCTGTTCGTGCCCGGCTGACGGGTGGTGGCCGCCAAGTGGTGTTGCTGCTGTTGGTGGTGTTGCCGAGTCACCGTGGTGGGGATCCGGGGCTCGGCTGTGCGGCATGGAGGAGGTCCAGGGCTGCTGTCCTGCTGTCGTTGTTGTTGTCCCGTGCTGCTGTCCGCTGGAGATCCGGCCTGAGGTCGGTCTGTGCTGCTGCTGGATCCACCGGAGGCGGCAAGGGGCGGCTGTGCTGGTGCTCTTGCTGCTGCGCCTGGATGTGGGGGTGCGGCCTGTGGTGGAGAAGGATTGGAGATCTTGCCGTGGTGCTGCCCTGCCATTCTTGGCTGCTGGTTGCACACGGGGGAGGCCGACCTGAAAAAGGGAGAGGCTGTTATTCTTGCTGGTGTTGTCGCTGGACGCGCCAAGGAGGGGGGAAGGATGTGCACGGGGCTGTTGTTGCCCTGCTGCTGCTTGGCCGAGGGAAGATGGAGAGGATGGGGGGGTGCGCTGGACCTGGAGGCGTATGCGGCCAAAGCTAAGGAAGAGGAGAGGGTGCGGCTGTTGGTTGAGGAGATTGAGGAATTAGTTATTAGGGATTTGTTATAGTTTTGGTTAGGTTTAGGGTTAATCCAATGGTTAGGAAGAGATGATATTTATATATAGGGTTTGGATTGAATTAGCTAATGGGTATTGGGTTTGATCCAAATGAATTGAGATCCAAATAAATAATTGGGTAAGATCCGACTAAGTAAATGAGTGTTGGGTTTAGGCTAGTGGGCATGCCAACGGGTAGGATCCAAATAGGTTATGAGTATGCTAGTGGGTAGGATCCAAACGGGTAAGTTGGAATAGGGTGAGAAGCTAAACAAGGAGAGCACCACCTCCACCAAGGTTAGTATTAACACAAATGCCAATATTAAAATAAGCAATACTAATAACAACTAATAATTGTCAAAAACCATTATCACCAATACTCATACTAATATTTAAATTAAATAAAGAACATAATATTATCACTAATAAATATTAATAAACTCTGACAACAAAATAAAGATAACACTATTAGAAATAGCAATAAATAATAATGAAAGAATAATTTGTCTTATATTATCTGAAAATAATTTTGCATATCCAACAATAATAATCTCGAGAGAAATAAATTATCTTGATTAATTAAAATAATCGGTAAATCAAAATAAATACTTTAGAAAAATGGAAATACTGTATTATCAAGTAGGGGTTATTACATTCTACCCACCTTAATAAAATTTCGTCCTCGAAATTTCAATAAGGTAGGGAATGGTAAAAATCAAAGATCAAGAGAGAATACAGCAATCTTTCACGTTGCCTCGTTGGGACACCACGATTCCGCTGCTCGCTCTGATCTCTGCTACCAGCTTCAACATGGAGTAACCGATCTCAAGAGATAAAATCAGGAGGAATGAATAGGAAGGAAGGATGAAATCAAGATGGACATCCAAATCACTCTAATTGAAGTGTTGGAATCATGAATATCAACAGATCAAGAACGGAATTCCAAAGGGAGGACGATCAATTTCCAAATGGAGTCAATATTATCATGTGAATAGTATATGTATATTGCAGTGCAAGTATAACTTATTCAAGCTTCCGGTAAGAACTAGGTCTCTCTTGCGAAACAAGAGTCAAAATTCAAGATCGCAAGTCGAAAACCTAGGCTCTGATACCACTCTGTAACGCCCCGATCCTATAGATACGGAGACGTTATGGCGACGCATATACGCGAGGTAAAATACCCCTCGTATACGCGCTAAGCCTAAATTGTAACCTGAACAAGCTATAAATCGGAAGCATAAGGGTCAAAGAACACTGCAATAATACATATAGTGACAATTCTAAGGATAGCAGATATATGATGGCAAGAACATGGCAGCTGAAAGCGATAAAGATAGAATCATGAAATAACAAGGATATAATGACAGGCTAAATTTGATATACGAGAATCAAGGAATAATAGCAGGAACAGAAAAATGCAAAAGTACCAGAATCAAAGGAAGATGACCCAAGCTCCTCGCAAAGCGTACCGCCTCATCGAACACCTGCACCTTAGAAACAATCGTCCAATAGCTGGACGTGCAAATCCAGGGTCGTCAGAACGCGACCATAATGAGTGTGTGTGTGTAAAGGGGAAACAGCTCGTGCAGAAGAAACAATGTGCATAAATAATAATAAGAACAACTGCAGATATAAGAGACTAAATAATAGCTGAACAGTAATACATATGATAACCACATGAATACAGATAGAAGATAACTGGCACAACTGTAAATATGCAATCAATGTCAAGACGTGTAATCTATCACATGTCACAATGCTGGTATCTAAGTCTGGTCATAAGTCTGGTCTTGGTCATGATAATCTGGTCATGGTTATAATCATGAATCTAACATAGTGATATACAATCAGGTGATTACAGTCAGTCACAAAGCATCAACAGTTTATTATTAATTATGTCAGCGAACACCAATTGTCACATATAATAGACGCATCCCATACTACGCCTACCACACATGCCAATCGATGACCTTAAATTATTGAAACTGATCGGTTGGAGACATTGTCCATGCTTTAGGTGGGTCCCGTGCATACCCGGGACCACGGCCCAGACTCCTGGCGCTGAACCAGGACCTACTGCAAGGTAGTCAAGAACATGTAAACAGGAAACATGACGGGGTGCCAGTCACCCACGGGAACCCTGCAGTGGAACCCTCTTTCGGCTGCGCAACCTAAATCCTAGGTCCACCCAAAATACGGACGTTGTCTCCTCCATCAATCTCCCCAATCCCAGTGCAAGTTGTTTGTTATCATGTTTTAGTTTATCAAGATTATTTTGTATACATGTTACTTAAATCTCTGGGATGACTCAGTGGTTGTCACGGTAACAATATCAACATGTGAAAGTCAGGGTACCGGTATAACAGGAGTATAACATGTCAAGTAACAGGATACCGGTATAACAGGAATATATGTAACAAGTAAACATGCGGGTGTTATTACCGTGTAATAATATTTTCCCAACAAATTCAGTAACATGAACATGATAGTTGTCAGGTAGATATCAAGCATAGTGAGTCAAGTTTCTCATGTAAATCAGATATTCAGGATAAGTAACAACCTACTGTCATGAATAGAATAATCCAGTCCAAGTATGGAATCAACTGATATCCATCCTCTAAGTCATCAATAATCAGATCGATCAATAGCTATCATAAAACTCTGAACATATATTATAATCACCAATATCAATGAGGTCACTCTCATACTAACTCTATCTCCCTAACTAAATTGATCAGTCACTATACATGAAGCACTCGGTATGTCCTCAATATCAACAAGTCCTCATACTCCATAATCATAACTACAGATGAAACATCCTCAAACAACATGTGGCCTAGCATATCTACTCTTGGTACTCAACATCAACAACATATCATCTAAACAAATCCCAATTGCCAACAACGTCAATCTTACCTCAATACAAGTCAGGCTCCGTATAAGAAATATAGGTTCTGGACAACCTCTAACTCAAGATCAATCTAAGTCACAACTCAACTAATAAAGTCACATTCAATTAATGATCATCATTCAATGCAAATAACATAAGTCCAGATCAACCCACAGTCATTACAGCCAACTCATAAATCAATAGTTCCATAATCATTTAGTTCCATTACACATCTAGCAATCTGATATAATAGTTATTGTTCCAACATATAGCAATATCCAGTACTAATCCTCTCACTCAAACATACAACTCTGATTCATAAGTATTCACAATTCCTTCTCCTATTAAGATCAGTCATGATATCCCAATACCCGGTGTCATACAAGAACATGCATCTAAGTTCTATTAGATTAAGTCATTACCACCGACATCCATCCCTTGAAGTCACATACATCCATCTATAGTCATTACAAAATCCAAAGGTGAAGTCCCAATCCAACCAAGAAACCATACACAGCAGTCAGACCAAGATTAGGCGACTATAGAGGTAGTCCATGTCGACTAGGAGCAAGGCAAGTCGACTATAAAGGTAAGGCTAGTCGACTGATACAGGTACAGAGAGTTATACACTACAAGGTCAACCTATTAGTCGACTAAGGCAAAGTATAAGTCGACTACTAACTACTGTTAGTCGACTAACCAGGTAACAAGTCGACTGACAGGGAAAATAACAGAGAGTTCACCAATTCCTGGAAGCTAGATTAGTCGACTATAGGGAATGCACTAGTCGACTAGCAGAGGCATTAGTCGACTAATACTAGATGTTAGTCGACTAATAACCCTGCCAGGGCACAAAACAGAGATACGAACATCACTAATTCTCTCATGCAATCAAACACATATGCATCCTCTCTCTCTCTCTCACATCAATAACCACAATCTCTACACTAATTCTATATACACAATAGAATCATGATTAAATCAAACGCATATAATAATGAGAGAGAAATAGAATGGAGGGAGAGAGGCACTCACATTGGGAAACCTGCACGTTACCGGGCGAGTCGCCGTTACGGTCGCCGTGGCGCCGCTCTTCGCTGTCGGACTGCATAGAACGGTAGCCAGGGTCCTGGGGAAGACCTGGCTGCAATCTGGAGGTCTCGCGCTCGCCGGAAGGGCCTGGAATCGCCGCTCGCCCGCTGCTTGTGCTGCTGGTCTGAATCTGGATCTGCTGTGCGCGTCGCCGGGCGAGTCGCTGCTATGGTCGCTGTGGTGCGGTTCCTCGCCAACGGACTGCATGGGGGGTGGCCAAGACACTGGGGAAGGTCACCGTGCTGGTCTCCGGCGAAGGTCTGACGTGGATCAGGAGAACGACCAGCTCGCCCGAACTTGCGCAGATCTGGACAGCCTGCAGATTTGGGCTGTTCCTCGCTATTTTGGTCGCTGTTCGTGCCCGGCTGACGGGTGGTGGCCGCCAAGTGGTGTTGCTGCTGTTGGTGGTGTTGCCGAGTCACCGTGGTGGGGATCCGGGGCTCGGCTGTGCGGCATGGAGGAGGTCCAGGGCTGCTGTCCTGCTGTCGTTGTTGCTGTCCCGTGCTGCTGTTCGCTGGAGATCCGGCCTGAGGTCGGTCTGTGCTGCTGCTGGATCCACCGGAGGCGGCAAGGGGCGGCTGTGCTGGTGCTCTTGCTGCTGCGCCTGGATGTGGGGGTGCGGCCTGTGGTGGAGAGGGATTGGAGATCTTGCCGTGGTGCTGCCCTGCCGTTCTTGGCTGCTGGTTGCACACGGGGGAGGCCGACCTGAAAAAGGGAGAGGCTGTTATTCTTGCTGGTGTTGTTGCTGGACGCGCCAAGGAGGGGGGAAAGGATGTGCACGGGGCTGTTGTTGCCCTGCTGCTGCTTGGCCGAGGGAAGATGGAGAGGATGGGGGGGTGCGCTGGACCTGGAGGCGTATGGGGCCAAAGCTAAGGAAGAGGAGAGGGTGCGGCTGTTGGTTGAGGAGATTGAGGAATTAGTTATTAGGGATTTGTTATAGTTTTGGTTAGGTTTAGGGTTAATCAATGGTTAGGAAGAGATGATATTTATATATAGGGTTTGGATTGAATTAGCTAATGGGTATTGGGTTTGATCCAAATGAATTGAGATCCAAATAAATAATTGGGTAAGATCCGACTAAGTAAATGAGTGTTGGGTTTATGCTAGTGGGCATGCCAACGGGTAGGATCCAAATAGGTTATGAGTATGCTAGTGGGTAGGATCCAAACGGGTAAGTTGGAATAGGGTGAGAAGCTAAACAAGGAGAGCACCACCTCCACCAAGGTTAGTATTAACACAAATGCCCATATTAAAATAAGCAATACTAATAACAACTAATAATTGTCAAAAACCATTATCACCAATACTCATACTAATATTTAAATTAAATAAAGAACATAATATTATCACTAATAAATATTAATAAACTCTGACAACAAAATAAAGATAACACTATTAGAAATAGCAATAAATAATAATGAAAGAATAATTTTTCTTATATTATCTGAAAATAATTTTGCATATCCAACAATAATAATCTCGAGAGAAATAAATTATCTTGATTAATTAAAATAATCGGTAAATCAAAATAAATACTTTAGAAAAATGGAAATACTGTATTATCAAGTAGGGGTTATTACAGCGGAGGCTGAATGGCCTGGAGGCCAAGAACGCTCGGGGTTTAAGCGCACTCTCAGTGACTACTAGCCATCCCAGGAGTGGGTAGAAACCCGGAGTTGGTACCGAGTGCCCGCACGAGTTGTTCTATCCTATTACAAGCATTACAGTATATCAGTCCGGTTCAAGTCAAGACATGTCCACAGAATACAACACACACACCCGTACAACCACACCGTACTGATACTAAATAAAACATAATACTAATTTAATACAAGTCCCTTTTCTTGGCGAGGAAAGTCACTCGCCTAAAATGTCACTTTTGAAGCTTTGCGCGTCCGAATTCCCAGAGAGAAAAACACCAAGCGAGCAAAGGAAAGGGGGGCTTGGCCCTTGGGTGGCCGCCGGCCCTAGGGGTGGTGCGCCGCCCCTTGGTGGCCTAGGAAGTGGCCGGCCTCAAGGAGGGGGAGGGAGAGAGGAAGGGAAAGGTGATTTTGTTGGTGGTGGTGTTATTTGGTGAAAAGATGGATTTTGATGGAGTAAGAAAAGAAAGTGAAGGAGGTGATTTGTTTGGAGGTTGAAGTAGTGGAGATGGAGGTGGTGTTGTGATGGTGAAAGTAATGGTGGAAGTGAAGATGGTGGTGAAGAATAGTAGAGGAGATGGTGATGAAAAAGGTTAAGAAAAGATGGTGGTGGTGACGTTAGTGTTGTCGTTGAAATAGTCACCGAAATGATTACCGGAATAATCGTGATTGATTACCGGAATAATCATCGGAGATGTTGCCGACGAAGAAGAGCTTGGCCCCTAGCCAAGGAGGGTGGCCGGCCTTGGATATGGTGGTGGGGTGATGGTTTTGGTGAAGGATTTTAGTGGTGGTGGTATGTTTGTAGAAGGTAAAGGGGATGTTTGAGATTTGGTGGAGTTGTTGGAGTTTGTGGTGGTTTACATGGAGATGGAGGAGGAAGAAGATGAAGGTAGGGAGTTGGAGAAGTTTTAGTGGTTGTGGTTGTGGTGGAGATGAAGGAGGAGTTGGTGGTGGTTAAGGTTTTGGTGAAGAGAAAAATGAAGTGGAAAGAAGATGGAAAGTTTATATAGGAATTGGAATTGTGAAGGTGATGTAAAAGTGTTTAGGGAGGGGGTTTTTTGTAAAATGGAGAGGGTGTGGTGGCTCTCTTGGCCGGCCATGGTGATGGGAGAGGGGTTTGAGTGGTTTGGGATATTTTGGAGAAGATATTTTTGGTGGAGGAGATATTTTTGGAGGAAAGATGTAGAAGGTAATGGAAAAATGGAGAATTTTGTAGAATTTGGTGGAAGGAAAAGGAAGGAAAGAAAAAGGAAAAGGAAAAGAAAATGAAAACAAAGAATATATTTTCTTGGAAGAAAAAGTGAAAATAATTAGAGTGGCGGATTCCCGGGATTCAGTTGCGGATGCGGAAAACTTTCGGAAAAATACCGAAATCGTCCAAAAATCAAGTATCTCGGAACGACCCACAAAAATTCTCAAAAATCAAGAATATTATTCTAAAAATCATGATGAAATCCATTTCAAAAAATTCTTTATAGTTTTTAAATTAAAAATCCTGGAATCGGCCGCCAATATCGGTCGACACCAAATCTGGCAGAAATCTGATAAATTCTGAAAATTTCCAAAAAATGAATTAAGATAGTAAATATTATTTTAAGAAAATATGTGAAAGCGGTTTCTCCAAATTTGACTCCATTTGTAAATGAAAAATATAGGAATAAACCAGCGGCACCGATTAATCCTGATTTTTAGGGTGTTTATAAAATAATTCAGAAAAAATCTGAAAAATCATGAAAAATCTAAAATATTGGGAAACAGTGTTTGAAACTAAAATTAGTAAATTTAGATTACCAAAAAGACTAAATCAACGAAATAAAAAAATACGATCGAAAAATTGAATACGCAGATAAGTACGTATTCCGGGAACGGGGTGTTACATTCCACCCACCTTACAAAAAATTTCGTCCTCAAAATTTCGATAAGGAAAGATGAACACAGGAGAGACTAGGGTCGAAAATGAGAATAGGATAAAGCGGAATATTTAGAAAGATAACCAACTCAAAATACAAAAGATCAGGGGTAGCTGTTACAATGATATCCTCAAGGTCCCTGTTCTGGATACTGAGCTTCGTATTCTGCTGCTGCTTCGCCTGATGCTTCTACTGACATGTTGTAAACTTGGCCTCTGCCATGATCTGCTCTAGTTCTTGCTCCTCTCTATGGTTGATCATGTTGCTGGGGTGGGAATGGAGCTCTTCGGCCAATGGGTTCTGGGTTCCCTCTTGTGGTGGGGTTGGAAGTGCTGGGGGTGCTGCTCGTGCTGGAAACGTTGGTGGTATTGGATAGGTCCTTTTGAATGGACAATCACCTATAGAGTGATTTCCAGATCCACATACCAAACATAGCTCATTAGCTTTTCGGCAATTGCGTTGGATGTGTCCGGGCTTTCGGCAGTACCCGCATATTATCTGCTGAAGGGGAGGTTGGAATGGTCGCTTGATTATCGGACCATTGGTTGTCCTGGCTATATCTTCTTTATTCATCAACGGAAAGGGCCTCTTTACTGGCTTGTTTCGCACTTGATTCTCGCTTTTCTTCTCCAGTCCTCGTTTCACTTCACGGGCAATGGAGAGAACCTGGGAGTACGTCTTCAGCTGTTGAGGAATAAGAAACATCTGGACATCCATCTTCAGCCCTTGCTAAAATCGGCTAGCCCGTTTTCTTCATCTGTCACCATGTAGGGTGCAAACCTGCTAAGCCTCAAGAATTCGGCAGCATATCATCCACTGACCGATTTCGTTGCTGTAGCCGGATAAATTGTTCTTCCATTTCCTTTAGAGCTGTTGCAGGGAAGAATCTTTCATAGAAACCTTTTGAGAACTGGTCTCATGTAATGGGTTTCTCCAGTGTTGCTTCTTCTGCCAACCACCAGGTTCTGGCCACATCTCTCAGCTGTATCTTGGCCACTTCCACTTGGTTCTCCTTAGGGATTCGGGTTGCATTCAAGAGATCCGTCGTGTCTACCAGCCATTGTTCTGCATCCAAGGGCTTCTTTATGCCTGAAAAGATCGCCGGTTGTAATCTCCTGAAGTCTGACACGTTGCCTGGCCTCTGCTCTCGGGGTGCAACCAACAGTCCTTGACGTAGAAGCTCTGTCTGCTGCTGTTGACTCTGCATCATCCCTTGAAGTACCCTCATCATACCATCATTGTCTCTGCTTGATCCATCTTGAGAGGTATTAGGACCATTGCGTGTTCCCGTCTTTCCATATCTGAGTTGGTTGAAGGGTAGCAAGAAGAAGGAGATAGCTGGAAGGTAATAGATTGAAAGGTCTCAGGATACAAGGAATGGATCAAAAGAAAGAGAGAGAGAGAGAGAAAGAGTGAGATAACTCTGCACTTGTAGTTGGATTGTATTACCAGGACTCTTGTATTCCAGTTGCAAATCTCTTTACCATTAATCTGCCATCTGGACGTACTGAGGATGTGAGAACCTAGGCTCTGATACCATCCTGTAACGCCCCGATCCTGCGGGTACGGAGACGTTACTGCAACGTGTATACGCAGGTCAGAAATACCCTCACGTATATACGCTAAGCATCAGTACAGGCAAGAATCAGAGTACGGAAGCACGTGGTGCATTATACATTCCAACACATGAGTACAATTACAAAGTTATCACCAGAGGTGACAAATATTACACTAATATTACATCACCAATATGGCGCAATTGCGAGAATACAAAGGATGTACAAGTATGAACAGTAAAAAAAAGGCGCTCACGAGATAACTGGAGAAGCCGCGAGCCAACAAGGGGAGCAAGGATGGAACTGGAGCTACAGTTGATCTGTCTGCTCCACAGAAGTAAACTTGGTCCTCAGCAAGAAGGTCCCCTTCGGTCCAAGCTCTAGGACCTGGACATGAGGATCCAGAGGAGTCAGAACTCCCCCAGCGAGTGGTGAAGTGAATACCAGATGGCGTGCAAAAATGAGCACATGTGTATCGATAAATCCAAGGCATCAACATGCATAGAAAATCGTGTTTGTGAGTACATGCATACAGGAACAAGAAGGATATAGCAGGTGACATCCAGTAGAGAATACGCATGATATAACAAGATAAGAACAGATAAAGAGGCGAGAAGTAAAATAGATAGGGTAACACCAAATATAACATAAAACCGATAAGGCCGAATAAAATCGATTACTAGCAAAACTGATCATACAGGCTTAGGTCACGGCTCCATGAGATTAGTACCTCGAAGGAATAATCCAAACAAGGAA
Source organism: Agave tequilana (assembly GCA_038442645.1). Lineage (NCBI taxonomy): Eukaryota > Viridiplantae > Streptophyta > Magnoliopsida > Asparagales > Asparagaceae > Agave > Agave tequilana. Next base: position 9,150 of record JAVJIF010014176.1, on the reverse strand, counting down.
ACCCTCATCTATATACCTTTATCCCATGTTACCGGAATCCAGGCGCCTACAACCCTAGTTACAAAGGAACACAACAAATTGCATATTAATATCTTATTATAATTGGGGTCGTCTAAGTTGTAGGCTTCAGTATGCGTCCCATTCCCCATACTTTCACTTATAACTTATAGAGCAAGTTATCTGAAAACTGATGAAGTTTGACGAACCATGTTTAGAATGGGCCCCGTACATGCCCGGGACAACGGTCCAGGAGTATCCGGTGCTGAGCCGGAACGTGCCGCTAGGTACCGGGACTTATGTACGCCCGAACAGGAATAGAGTATCGCAGATCCCATAGAAATAGGCCTAGGGCGTGTGCATACTCGGCAGGAATAATCAGGAGTAGGGGTGCCAGCACACCCCACGGAATCCCTGGTGGCCGCCAGGTGATCCCTCAAGTATGTGGCCACGTGTGACTCGATAAGACCACCATAAACATGACTATTCAGGACTCATCAGTTTTCCCGAACCGGGTGTTGACACTTAAAAAAGACAAGATTCTTACTGGCCTGAACAATGTCTAAACTTGTTGATATTTACAAAGGACAAGTGACTGACGAGCTGAAGACCAGTTTTCACCCATCTCCGAGGGACAAGGAAGCAACTTGGACTCCACTGATCCAGCAAGCAGATAATGAACCCGGATTGTTTCTAAACAGACCTCAGCAGGTCTAAAATGCTAGCACTTAGCATTACATGAGCCCAAAGGGATAGCCTCGCCTGAGAGGCTAATATCACTCGACTTCTCCTTGAAGCCATCCAAATCCTCGCCAAGAAGCTAACTCGCAACTTCGCCACAGAGGACTTCCAGCCCCGCCAAAGGGTTTCTTTCGGACTTCGCCAGAAGATGTCTCTAGCTCCGCTGTGAGTTCAAAGCGGGCATCGCCGCTGCTGGTCTGCTATGGTCAACCTTTGACCAATCAAATCTCCGGATGAGATCGGATCTAATCAGATCAAATCCAATTAAGATCAAATCAGAGATCAAATTTGGCAGTTGATTGCCACAATCTCTTGACTCTCCTAAAACGAGTAAGAAGATCAGGGGAAATCCTCCAACGATATGGAAAGGATCAAGAAGATCAACCGACATGCCAATTCTAGCCTCGCAGCAAGGCAATTTCCAGATTTAAACAGATTTGATTCAATCGGTTTCCATATTTTCAAGGGACGATTATACCCTTGCTCTTCCTATAAATAGCCCATCAGGGGTACAAGGAGAGACAATGCGCAGGAGGACTCCACAAGCAGAGACTTCTTCATAACGCACCGTGTGTTCTCGAATTTAGAGACCTTTTAGAGAATTGCTTTCTCTATTCAGGGTGTTGATACCCAAACATCGTCCTTCTTCTCAAGGAATCTCCGGAACCAGGCGAGAAGGAATTCCTAATTGAAGGCGATTTTGAGAAGCAGCAAGAGGGTTCTACCAACCTTCTGTTCTCTGATTCCTGGACCAGGCGAGAAGGGAATCTCATCGCTCGCATCGTCAAAGGGACAAAGTGATCGCGCGCTGACCAGACTCCTATCGGCACACTTCTCCAGAATCTCTGAGGAGATCTACTTGTAATCTTTTTGAGAATACTTATAATTTAGCTCCTCAAACTCTTTTTTGTAAGTTTTTCCCCTTTGCAAACATAATGGAAAACAAGGTGGCGACTCCGCTGGGGACGAAATTCCCCACTGCCGAGAATCAAGTGTCGCAATGCGACGAACAGACCTTCGGGTCAAACTCTGAATTCAGAAAAGCCGGTGCAGCCAGAGCCCCTCTGGCTAAATCTTCAAGGAAAGTCTCTGCGGAGACAGAAAAGGTTCTCTGCGAACCTACTGCGGTTATTTGGCGCAATAAGGAAGCACGTCCGCAGTCTGATTCCTTTACTTGTGAGAACTTGGTGGTTCAGTTCGATCAAGGAAGATTTGAAGAAGTCCTCTCTGGGGGTGGCCCAATGCTTCGAGCACGGAAGCATAGGAAGGTTTCCACGACCAAGGTTTCAAAGCAGAAACCGGAAGCAGAATTCTGCCAACACCCCTCAGCCTCGCGTGTGGCTAATCAGGTTCCTTGCGAACCTAAGTCTCCTCTGCCAAGGCGGGTATGGAAGCCTAAACAGAAGTCTCCAACCGAAGCTTCAGGCGTAGTTACGCCTAAACCGCGCCTCTCTCGCGAAGGAAAAGGCAAGATGCATGTCTGCTCTAATCATAAAGTCAAGACGGCAATCATACCGTCGCCAAATTCAAGAGCAGCAATGCCTCGCGCCGGCCTCGTTCTCACGAGCGAAGCTACTATACCACAGCGTACTCACCAGGTTCGTCCCCTTCGCAGCAGCATAGCGGGTAAAGCACCACAGTGTGCTCCACTTTCCAGTGCGTCAAGCACTAAGCTTACGCCTGATGGCAAAGCTAGAACCAAAGCACTATTCAGTGCTAATCCCATCTGCAGGATAAAAGAAGCAGGACATCGTCCAATGTGCGATCCAAAAGAGCCTTTGCGCTCGATTGCAGAGACCTAACCGGGTCTGATTTGAGGAAATTGTTGACGGATAGACGAAACACTTCCCCCTGTTGTCAACAAGTGGGATGTCAGCTGGTGACACTCCACTCGGTCCATTGCCGGCTGGGACCAATCCCCGCCACGCCTCCAAGACGACGGTCAGTTTTTGATCGGCTATCGGTACAGGCCCCGAGGAAACACCGCAAAAGGAGCACCTCACGAGAGCCAGCCTCCGCATCCGTCAACATGACCGGAAGAGGACGAGAGTCCCCAGATCTAGATTATAGCCCAGACTTAGGCGAAGTCTTGGTGCATGACGAAGGTGTCTTCCGAAACACCAGATCCAGGGTGGCAATACCCTACAGTTACGAGCAGCCTTCTTCCTCGAAGGCCCTAGCCTCGCCAGAGCCCCGGAGATCACTCCAATCATCGGACGAAGAAGATGAAGATAGTGGGTACGCCTCTTCGGCGACAGTTAGCTCGGTGCGAACCGACAAAGCATCAGTCAATATGGCTGATAATGCTAATGACGACCTTCGTCGACGTTTGGAAGCTCAGGAGCAAACTTCCAGAACCCAGCAAGAAGCCTTAGACAATATTCAACAGATGCTTGCTCAACTCCTCAGTAACCGGAATAACAATGATGCAGGGAGCAATCACGATGAGGAGGAACACTTCAGCAATGAGCAACCCAAGCCGGAGAAATCCAAGGAGGGGTCTTCCTTAGACGCCGAAGTCCTTAAGGGCCTCCAGACTCAAATCGCATCCCTAGCTCAGAGGGATGAATTAAAAAAGGTAGGGGCAGTCCGTCCTTACCCGCTGGAGTAGGATTCGGTACCATATCCACCGAAGTTCAAACCACCAACGTTGCATACCTATGATGGAAAGAGCTCGCCAAATCAGCACATCTACTATTTCCGGTCTCAGACTGGTAATGTTATAAGCAATGACGCCGTCATGGCTAGGCTATTCATTGGCACCTTGAAGGGGGTGGCATTTGACTAGTTCCGAAGCCTCCCTCCGGGCTCTATCAATTCCTGGATCGACCTGGAAACCCGGTTCCTCTCTCGTTTCTATGAGGACGATACCGAAGTAACCATGGACAAGCTCCTCTCCACTGTGCAGAGGAAGGGCGAATCTGTCCGTGACTACATTGAACGGTTCAGAAACTTATCCTTGATGTGTCCAGCAGGGATGCCATTACCCATGCTCTTACAAACATGCAGACACAACTTCTTAGACCAAGTGGAAGTTCGCATGGGGCTGTCAAAGCTCACACCTGGAAGGAATTGGTCGAACAAGTAGAGATAGCCGAGAAGTCGGCTAAAAAGTTCGAACCATCCGCCCCTAGAGGCAAGTGGGGGATGAACAACAAAGAACGTAACGACCTACCACAATCTTCTCAAGCTAAAAGCAAAGAGACTATGTCTGTGGAGTTATCCGGAGATGCGCAGTCGAAGACCAAGAGAGCGGCTTCAACAATCAGGAGCCTAAGTTCCCTCCAAAGCAGTACTCCTTCAAAGATGATCAGGTGGTCACGATATTCCATCTGCTCCACAAAGGGAACAAAATGAAAATGCCAGATGCTCGGCGTCCCAATGAGATAGGGCGCACAAACGACCCTAAATACTGCCTCTACCACAGGATGATCCACCATCCTACTGACAAGTGCTATGTCCTCAAGGACAGAATACAAGCCCTGATCGATGCCGGGGTTCTGACATTAAAGACGGAGCAGAAGAAAGTCACTGCCAATATGGTGACTCTCAAATTCGGCAGTACCCAAAAGGTCACAGTTCCTGACGGGACCTATCCAGCCCCTGCGCCACGGTTGGAAGTCAAGCATCCTTCAGCAACAACTCAAAACAATAAGGGTCTTGTTCCCTTAACATTGGAGGCAGGAGAAGTCATGTGGATACACCCAGACCTCGTCCAAGACGAACACTGGGATTCAAAGAAGCCTAAGTCAAAGGACAAATCTTGTAATGTCATCTCCATCCTGCCAGATGACGGCAATCTTACATCGGCTTCCCTCAGTGATTCAGAAGGGGAAAAGCTTGCCTGCACGGCGCAAGCCGATACGCCTCAGCAGACGGGTACCCGATCCGGAAAATCATACTTAAGGCAGTATGAAAAGTCTACTGACGAGACACAATAGCAAACGACGTCAGTACAAGCACCAGCATCCACTCCAATCCCAACCAAGGGAAAAGAGAGACCTAAGGAGGTACGATTCGACCACATGTTTGAAGAAACCACCAGGCCAAGGGTTTTATACGCCCTTTCGTTTTGACATATTGGCTCAACTGGCCAATATCTCAGCTCGTATCACTACACACGAGCTCCTTCGCCTCTCAAAAGAGACAAGAGAAGCACTCATGGAGGCGCTAGCCAATTCAGAATCCTTTCTGACATGCATGCCTGAGGTCCCTAACAACGACGTTCAGTCTCCTTGCCCAGAGTGTCACCATACACAATCCAAGGTGCCTGCTATTACATTCACAGCGGAAGATATGCTTCTCAAAGACAACAAGTACGATCGACCTCTGTACTACACCGGATATATCGGTTCAACGTGCATTGAAAGAATACAAGTCGATCCGGGGTCCGCACTTAGCATCATCCCCAAAAGGCTTCTCTACTTCCTCGGCATACCGCTGTATAGGTTATCCGCAACCACTACTACAATATACGGTTTCAATGCCGGAAGCAGTCACCCACTTGGGAAAATCTGACTCCGTTGCAGAATTGGGAGCCTGAAGTCAGAAGTAACATGCTATGTCATTGACGCTGACACGTCATATAACCTGCTGCTGGGACGGCCATGGATCCATGCCAACTGGATCGTTCCCTCTACTCTGCACCAATGCTTCAAATATGTTGAAGATGACACGACAGTGCGAACTGTCTTTGCTGAAAAGCAACCATTCAAAGGGGTGGAAAATTACTTCACTGACGCTCTCCTGTATCAAGAGGCCGGTGGAGCGCTCAAAGAACCGTTGCCGACGATGATGAAAGTGGCAACGAGGCGGATTCAGAATCCGAAGCAGGCATGCCAGCCATTCTGATTGGTGAACTAATTATAGCATGTCTCAATAATCCCCTATATAATACTCCTTCAGAGGATGAAGGTGAATGGGTAATTAATGATAATATTTCTTTTGATTATCCTGCGACTGTTGGGCTATTTGAATCCATGACGGATAGCTCCCTACACCTGCCTTTACATAAGCAAAGTGCATCCAGTACACCCATGGAATCCGCAGAAGGAGCCGTCTTGGTGATCCCGCCATCCAAAGAAGGTCAGTTACCGATAATCTTCGGTAGAACCCAACCACGGGGACCCACGGTCGCAGATTCAAGTTCAGACTCAGACACTCCACAATTCTTTCATTACGCGCGGCCGGCGCGCCATATTATGAAGAAAATGGGGTACGACTTGAAGCATGGAGCAGGCCTGAATTTCGGAAAAGGAAGGCGCGGTTTGATGCGGAACTTTGTGCCTAAAGGGAAGCCTGCAATTACTATGATAGTACAAGGAGGGGGTTAGGGTATGTTACACCCACATCGTCAGCAACGGTTCAAGCCAAGGACGATGGATCAGTTCCATCACATTCAGCCTCATCCTCCGAGTGGGATTCAGATGTCAGTATAGGAGGAATGTCGAAGACCTCACTGTCAATATGACCTCAAGCAGTCAATTGGAGCCCGCAGAAGCCACTGACGAAGAACCATGGGCCCAGCATTAGACCTTCAATGGAAAAAGCGATTCGAATCGCGCGAACCACCTACTGAAGACAAGGTGATGCAGGTCAACTTGGGTAATCAAGACCACCCTAAGCCCATCTTTATAAGTGAAAGCCTATCACTTACAGAAAGGGAAGAATTGATAATGCTCATAAAGAGTATATAGATGTCTTCGCATGGAGCTACGAAAATATGCCCGGACTTGATCCACAGGTCGCTATGCACCGTCTAAACATCAAGCCTGACGTCAAGCCAGTCAAGCAGCAACAACGTCGGTTTCGCCCAAACATCATGGAAGCTATTGAAGCTGAAGTTCACAAGCTCATTGCATGTGGCTTCATCCGGGAGGAACAACATCCAGATTGGGTAGCCAACGTCGTCCCCGTCCTTAAAAGAACGGAAAAATACGGATCTGCATCGACTACCGTGATCTCAATACGGCCTGTCCCAAAGACGAATTCCCACTGCCCATCACTGACGTCATGATTGACAACACATGCGGGTTCGAAAGAATGTCTTTCATGGACGGCTTTTCAGGGTACAACCAGATTAAGATGTATCCCGACGACGAGAAGCATACTTCGTTCCGAACACCATTGGGGGTATACTGCTACACTGTAATGCCCTTCGGACTGAAGAACGCCGGAGCAACCTATCAGCGGGCAATGAGTACAATCTTCCGCGATCATCTCTGAAAAACGGTGGAGTGCTATGTCGACGACATTGCCGTCAAAAGCCGCAACAAGAATGAACATCTTCACGACCTGAGAAACGATGTTCGACATAATGCGGGCTCATCAACTTAAAATGAATCCGACAAAATCCTTCTTGGGAGTTTCAAGCGGCAAGTTCCTTGGGTTTATTGTCACATCAAAGGGGATTCATCTTGACCCAGACAAAGTCAAAGCCATTCAGAGCATGCATCCACCAAGGAATCTTAAAGAGCTCAGAGGCTTGCAAGGTAGACTGGCTTATATTAGAAGATTCATCGCAAATCTCTCAGGCCGCTGTCAACCGTTCACACCCGACTCATGAAAAAGGGTGCTTCCTTCGTATGGGATCAAGCTTGCCAGGAAGCTTATGAAGACATCAAGAGGTACCTCACAAAGCCTCCAGTCTTAGTGGCGCCTACATCAGGGAAACCATTTTTGCTTTATGTAAAAGCTCTGGACTACTCCCTCGGTGCCCTCCTCGCTCAAAAGGATGACAATGGCCACGAGCAGGCCATTATTATCTGAGCAGAACTCTCATAGGAGCGGAATCTCACTACACCCTATCGACAAAGAGTGTTTAGCTCTCGTCTTCGCTGTTCAGAAGACACGACATTATTTGGTCGGCCAGACCATACATGTCATCTCCAGAGTAAACCCATTGCGTCTTCTTATGACGAAGCTAGGATCATTGAATTCAAGATTGGCTAAGTGTGCACTTTTATTGTCTCATACGACATGATCTTCACCCCTCAGAAGGCGGTTAAAGGCCAGGCCTTGTAGAGTTCTTGGCTGCTCATCCAGTTCCGGAGCATTCAAAACTTCACGAAGATATCCCTGATGAAGTCTTCGAGTCTTATGCAACCTCAAAAGCGGAATGTTCTTCGATGGAGCATCGCGAATGGGCCCTAAAGGCAAGATTATTGCCGGAGTGGGGTTGTGTTTATCTCCCCACAGAATCATGTCCTGCCCAGAGCATTTTCTCTGACAGAATCATGCTCCAACAATGTAGCAGAATTTAATGCTCTGCTCATTGGTCTTTCAACTCGCCCATGGAATGGGGGTATGCTACCTCGAAGCTTATGGCGATTCAAAACTGATCATCAATCAGGTTAAAGGCGAATACGAAGTCCGCCATGAGGACTTGGTGCCTTATTATCACACGGCCGTTGAATTGGCCAACCTATTTGAAGGCTTCTATATCGGGCATATGTCTCGATCTCAAAATACCAAGGCGGACGCTCTTGCTGCATTACCAACACACTAGCCTTGCCAGCCGACACCGAGTATCACCTCACAATCGCAACTCGACGTCTTGTATGCTCCAAGCACATGCTAAGAACTCGAGAAGTTTATAATGTCTCCACGGATCTTGAGCCGAAAGATTGGCGTTTCCCTCTCATTGACTATGCTTTGCACGGTCTGCTCCCAACGATCCTAAAGAAGTGGCTTCCGTCAGACGAAGGTCTCTCCGTTTCTATTACAATATGACTTTGAAGACACTTTACCATCGTTCATATGACAGTGTTCTCCTCCGTTGCCTTTCTCATTCAGAGGCACAGGAAGCGCTCCAAGAAGCGCACGATGGCATTTGCGGCGCTCATTAGCCAGGTCTAAAACTTAAGGACAGGTTGCACAGACTTGGATACTATTGGCCAACTATGATAGCAGATGCCATCCAGTATGCACGAAGGTGTAAAGCATGTCAGATTCATGCGGATTTCATACACTAGCCTTCGGAGCTGCTCCACCCGACTGTTGCTTCATGGCCATTTGAAGCATGGGGAATCGACGTCGTAGGGCCAATTAGCCCCTCTTCGACAAGGTCACCGGTTCATCCTGGCAATAACCGATTACTTCTCAAAGTGGGCAGAGGCTATACCACTGGTTGAAGTTAAAACTTCGAACGTGGTTTAATTTTCATCAAGCACCATGTCATCCATCGATTTGGTGTCCCTAGGCATCATCCACGACACCGGTCCCCAATTTATAAGCCAAGTATTCTATCGGTTCTGCGATAAATACCGATTCAGAATGTGGCTTCAACCGCCTATAATCCTGCGCCAATGGTTTTAGCGGAGCATTCAACAAACGATCATCAAGCTACTCAAGAAGTTCGTCTCCTCGAATAAGCGGGATTAGGACGAAAAGCTTGGTGAATGTCTTTGGGCC